>WNGS01164961.1:24873-51628 GCA_020271785.1 Procambarus virginalis
AGATTGAGGAAAGATGTAACACGTTCGTAAGTGCTTGCGTAAATGCGTTCGTGAATCTGGCCCCTGGCTGGAGTGACCTGGAAGGGTAATTCAGTTCGTAAAAGGAAGTACCTAAGCAAACAGAAAACAGTGAGTGAGAGTGTGGAGGGGGTGAGGTCTCAGAGTGGCGAGACTTCCAGTTTTTGGATCAATCCTCTTTCTCATATATCGAAACGATCAACGTGCAGAAGGACTCTTTCCTCCCAATGTTTGCTGATGACGTCAAATGATGATGTCCGCTTCACAGGAAGACTTCAAGAAGCTATAAGATGACCTGTGCAGGATGAATGAATGGTCCAACGAATGGCTGCTAGAGTTCAACTCAGGAAAGCATAAAGCAATGCTTAAATTAGGTGCAGGGAACAGGAGGCAAGGGAACAGGGAACACAGGGTACCAACTGGGGCTTATCTTGAGATGATTTCGGGGCTTTTTAGTGTCCCCGCGGCCCCGGTCCTCGACTAGGCCTCCACCCCCAAGAAGCAGCCCGTGACAGCCTGACTAACACCAGGGTACCTATTTTACTGCTAGATAACAGGGGGCATAGGGTGAAAGAAACTATGCCCATTGTTTTCTCGCCGGCGCCTGGGACTTCGAACCCCGGGACCACAGGATTACAAGTCTAGTGTGCTGTCCCGCTCGGCCGACCGGCTCCCGGCTCTGGGAGATGAATTCCTTCATAGAATGAGGCAGATGGAAGACCTGTAGGCTCCAGTAGGCTCATATGACAGTTTCCATCTCTATCAGATGTCATCAGCGGCGTGGGCAAGGTTGGCCAGCTGCCATCAGAGGGTCTGAGTAAGGGAATCTTTCAGGACCCTATATACACAGAGCCCTGTGGTACAGTAGTCTACAGCTCCTTGACTCACAACCGAGGATACTGAGTTCGATCCCCGTGCGTGACAGAGACAGCTGGGGCTGTTGGCTTTCATCGTGATGCCTCTGTTCACCTTAGACGTAAATAGGTACCCAGGAGTTAGGGAGCTGTTGTGGGTGGGAGCCTGGAGGAGGGACAGGGGGTACCTCAAGAAGCCCACTAACACAACCACCCCACGGGTGCGTTCGTTAAAATATATAGAGAACGAGAAATATGAAACAAAAGGCACTTTGAGAATTGTAAACCCGACCAGGAGACAGACCTAAGATTCGCCTACTCATAACGAAGAACTCTTGAAATCCTCTACAGGTAATGAACAGGTACTAACCCGTACCCACTACACAGAAATCCTCATCCTCTTTCTAATACCCTTTTTTTTTTTTACGGCTATCAGATCCCAAACGGTCTACAACTTGCGAGGGTTAGAGAAATTAAATCACAGCCATATTCCATGGAGAAGAAACAAGCCATATACTTCTCCGCCTGTGGTTTTACGGACCGAACCGCTGGCAGATCTTTGTGGAGGAACGTATAAGAGACGATGAGCTCTATACAGAACTATAAAGAAAGCTCTGAAGGAGTCCTTTCAGATTCAAGCACACATACGTGAGACACAACCTTGACTGTGCAGCTCCGATGTGGAACCACTGACCAATGTGAAATATTTGTGAATGCAACGCCGGGGTGTACAAGAGGCCTCGTGAGATGTGTTGGTGTACACCGGACCGGCCGCACGTGGACCACTGGACCTGCTGAGTCCTAGGGACTACACAGGACCTCAGCAGGGACCGGACCTGGAGGACCTCACCTGGAGGGACGGTGAAGGTGGGAGGGGAAGGAGAAGAAGACGCCGGAGACGGGAACTTAGACAAGAGAGACGAGAGAGACACAGAGAGACGAGGACGATGATGACTGGAGAGAGACCCAGATATGAAATGAGCCGACAGACCCGCCCGACCGAGAAGGACCGAGAGAAGACCCGACCCGAGACCCCCGAGACCGGAGGACCTGAGACGACGGATGAGACCCCCCCGACGAGGGACCGCACGCCGGAGACACGAGAGACTGACACGAGGAACACTGAGATCGACGGAGGAGAGGGAAGAGAGACCCCCCCCCCCCCGACCGAGCCATCCGGAGAGCCCCTGAGAGAGAGAGAGACAGAGAGACGAGAGAGAGAGAGAGAGAGAGAGAGAGAGAGAGGAACTAACCAGGGACGCCCCTGGTGACATGACCTGCCACCAGGGGTCACCACAGGACGCCCCCCGACAGGTCCACACCAACAAACAGAGGTCAAAGGTCAGGCTGACCGCGAGCCTCACCCAGGGAGTTTCTCGCATTTTTTTTAATTTCTATATTTGACTTGTTTATATTTTTTATTAGAGCAGCAAATACAGACGCATATAGCATCTGCTGATTATGCTATAACCCATTATACTGACAATGCTGTAGTCAGTATACCAGTATACTGACAATGCTGTAGCCAGTATACCAGTATACTGACAATGCTTTAGCCAGTATACCAGTATACTGACAATGTTGTAGCCAGTATACCAGTATACTGACAATGCTTTAGCCAGTATACCAGTATACTGAAAATGCTGTAGCCAGTATACCAGTATACTGACAATGCTGTAGCCAGTATACCAGTATACTGAAAATGCTGTAGCCAGTATACCAGTATACTGACAATGCTGTAGCCAGTATACCAGTATACTGACAATGCTATAGCCAGTATACCAGTATACTGACAATGCTGTAGGCAGTATACTAGTATACTGACAATGTTGTAGCCAGTATACCAGTATACTGACAATGCTGTAGTCAGTATACCAGTATACTGACAATGCTGTAGCCAGTATACTGACAATGCTGTAGCCAGTATACCAGTATATTGACAATGCTGTAGCCAGTATACTGACAATGCTGTAGCCAGTATACTGACAATGCTGTAGCCAGTATACCAGTATACTGACAATGCTGTAGCCAGTATACTGACAATGCTGTAGCCAGTATACTGACAATGCTGTAGCCAGTATACTGACAATGCTGTAGCCAGTACACTGACAATGCTGTAGCCAGTATACTGACAATGCTGTAGCCAGTATACCAGTATACTGACAATGTTGTAGCCAGTATACCACTATACTAACAATGCTGTAGCCAGTATACCACTATACTAACAATGCTGTAGCCAGAACACTTACAATGCTGTAGCAAGTATACTGACAATGCTATAGCTAGTATGCCAGTATACTAACAATTCTGTTGCCAGTATAACAGTATACTAACAATGCTGTAGCCAGTATACTGTTATGGATCAGTATTGCTCTGTCAATGCTCAGTATGGTACAGGTGCGAGTTAGGCTTTATTACGCTCCCACCTGCACACCAGAAACAACAGAAACAGTAGCCCTAACAACAGAGACAGTAGCCCCAACAGCATAAACAGTAGCCCCCAATAACATAAACGGTAGCCCCAGCAACATAAACTGTAGCCCCAACAACAGAAACAGTAGCCCTTAACAACAGAAACAATAGCACTTAACAGAAACAGTAGCCCCAACTACAGTGACAGTAGCCCATAAACAGAAACAGTAGCCCTAACAAAAAATACAGTAGCCTCCAACAACAGAACCAACTCAATCAAGAAAAACTAATAATGTATCTCTACCTTATGAGTCATGTCAGAATCTACTTTCCATCTTTAAATAATTTAAGTAACTACTTTCCGTCTTTAAATCATTTAAGTAACTACTTTCCGTCTTTAAATCATTTAAGTAACTACTTTCCGTCTTTAAATAATTTAAGTAACTACTTTCCATCTTTAAATAATTTAAGTAACTACTTTCCGTCTTTAAATCATTTAAGTAACTACTTTCCGTCTTTAAATAATTTAAGTAACTACTTTCCATCCTTCAGTCATATCAGTATCTACTTTCGATCCTTCAATCATATCGGTATCTACTTTCCATCCCTGAGTCATATCGGTATCTACTTTCCATCCCTGAGTCATATCAGTATCTACTTTCCATCCCTGAGTCATATCGGTATCTACTTTCCATCCCTGAGTCATATCGGTATCTACTTTCCATCCCTGAGTCATATCAGTATCTACTTTCCATCCCTGAGTCATATCAGTATCTACTTTCCATCCCTGAGTCATATCAGTAACTACTTTCCATCCCTGAGTCATATCGGTATCTACTTTCCATCCCTGAGTCATATCAGTATCTACTTTCCATCCCTGAGTCATATCAGTATCTACTTTCCATCCCTGAGTCATATCAGTATCTACTTTCCATCCCTGAGTCATATCAGTATCTACTTTCCATCCCTGAGTCATGTCAGTATCTACTTTCCATCCCTGAGTCATATCGGTATCTACTTTCCATCCTTCAAAAATGTAAGTATCTACTATCCATCCCAGCCGTCCGGATAAGACTGGGAAATAGCGACAAACAAAACCCGCTCTTACGAACGACTCTCGTTCCCATGCAGAAGCAATCTGGACGCAAGAAATCGATAGACCAGATATCTGGGAGCGGGCGAGGGTGGGTTATAGTGCCTGCCGGTTCCCGCTGCCGGTTCCCGCCGAAACTTTCAACCGTTCGCGCCGCGGACACAAGAAATTTCGCGGGAAGACACAAGGGCGGGTTTCCTCGCCAGCCAGCCAGCCAGCGAGCTCCAGCCTGAGAACACAAAAGATTCACCGCAGATGTGAGTTGCTCGGATCAAGAGACTGTTTTGGTTCAGTTTTTGAGCCAATTGTGGTATATAAAAGTCCGATATAATATATTCATTAGACTGTGTAATTAGGGTTTTAAGATTTAAACTTGCTTTGCTAAATTAATTTTGGGGTTCGGTTCATCAGTCCATTATGTGCTTCTGTAAGCTTTTTCACTACTGCACATGGGATGGGTATATGGGGTCCACTACTAGCCTACTGGATGGGATGGGGTTCGCTACCGCCCACGGGATGGGTAGGGGCTCCAATGCTACCTACATGTGATGGGTATGGAGTGGGGTCGACTGCTACTCATGGGATCGGTATGGGGTCCACTACTACCTACGGAATGGGTTTGAACAAAATAAATCAAACATGCTTCCTCCTTGACCTACCCAAAATCATGTTAACATGATATTACTTTGAACATTGAAAATTGAAAAAGAATTTATATAGAGAAAGCTCGGCAGGCACACGAGGCTACAAGCCTTTCTACTTCTATTTTCACTCCTAAAATTTTTGCCTTCTAATTAAAGCCTATTGTGTGTTTGTTTATTCATAGTTTGCCCTCAAGGCTAGGTATGCTTGCTTATTCATTGTTTATACGTAATCCTATGTATGTTTCTTTATTCATTGTTTGTCCTCAAGCGTATGTATGGTTGCTCATGTATGGTTCGTAAATATTTGCCATGAATATTGAATACCGATCATGGTTGTGTAGGTATACACCGCAATACACGAAGGTTACATCCGGCACGTCTCTGCACACAGTGGAATTATAGATTTTGTGCAACCGGTTACCTTCGAGGTGAATTGCTTTTCTGACCGGTTTTTACCCTGGTGCGTTCGTTATCAACGGATACTTTGCTTTTCGTCTGAGGCATTGAGAACATGTGCTGCGGCTGGGAAGTGTAGCCTAGTGCGTGGTGGAGTGATGGTTGGAAGGGAGGCCGGCTAGGTCCCATCTCTCCCTCCATCCCACCAAGCCTCTCTGCCATCCTCCAACATTTCCTCGAGCCTTATCTTTCAAGTAAGGAAGCACCTAACTTGCTTCCCTCCCTCCAAGCCTTTCTTCCTTCCCTCCGAAAGTCTTACTGCGTCCCTCCATCCCTCTAAAATTCCTCCCTCCAGACCCCTACGTGCTTCCCTCCCTCCCTCCGTCCCTGCAAGCCTCTCAGCCACCCTCGGTCACTGCTCCCGCCGTCAACTATTCATCCGCGCCAGAGCTTCCCGCCACAAATTTAGCGCCAAGTGAGCTCCTCTGTGATTGCAAGGACTGCAATACAAAAGAGGAATGGCAGTGCGTTCCCAGCAACTTTGCTCCTTAAAGGAACGGTTGTGCGTTCAAAACGTTGATCTGGATTTGTTCTCAGATATTACTTGCTAAGAACGATAGCCTGGGGCTTGTATTACGATAGTCTGGGGCTTGTATTACGATAGCCAGGGGCTTGTATTACGATAGCCTGGGGCTTGTATTACGATAGCCTGGGGCTTGTATTACGATAGCCTGGGGCTTGTATTACGATAGCCTGGGGCTTGTATTACGATAGCCTGGTGCTATATTACGATAGCCTGGTGTTATATGACTAGTTTGGGGCTATATTGCGATAGCTTGGTGTTATTGTACGATAGCTTAGTGCTATATTATTACGATAGCATAGTTTTATATTTCGATAACATGGTTTTATATTTCGCAACAGTTATTACGATAGTTTGGTGATATATTGCGACAGATTGGTGATATATTACGACAGCTTGCTGCTATATTACGACAACTTGGTGCTATATTACGTCAGCTTGGTGCTATATTACGATATTTTGGTGCTATATTACGATAGCTTAGTGATATATTGCGATAGCATAGTGATATATTACGATAGCTCGGTGTTTCATCCACACATTGACGAAATATAATCAGATATCCAAGAAACCACAGCCGGAGCCCGCCAAAATGAGGCTCTCAGTCAGCTGATAATGGCGCCAATCAGCTGTTCAGCGCGGGAAAATCAGCTGTTTGGGAACCATTGTTCCCAATGAACTTCGCTCGCTTTTACCGGGGAAAAAAATCATTTTCGTTCAATCTATTTCGTTTCCTTACAGCTTGAAAGCTTCCATGTGAGCAGAGACGTCTCGTATATCTCACAGCTTGTGCTGATGCTGATGAGAGCGAGGTTGATGAGAGCGAAGTTGATGAGAGCGAATTGACCGGAAAGTGAGAAACAGACAGGGAAAGAGGTGGAATAATTTGAAACAGGCGATGGCTAGTAAAACGGGTGGGGCCGACTCCTTGGGGAGCGGATTAAAACCGGTACACTGACACGAGGATAACGCATGCGGTGCATACACATGGGATACATACACATGGGATACATACACATGGGATGCTTACGCTTGGGATACATGCACATTGGATACATACAGAACATATGGGATACACATACGAGCAGGTGATACATATACAACACGTGGGATACAGTGAATTACATGGGATATATATACACAACACATGGGATACATACACACAACACATGGGATACATACACACAACACATATCCCCTGACGAGACCTGAACATCTTACCTCAGTCATGACAGCTCCGTTTTTACCAAACAGTTTACGATCACCGGAGCACTGGAGGCTAGGCTCGTTCAACCGGCGGCCGACCCCCCCCCCCCCAATGACTCATTAATCAATGTTTAATGTAACGTGTTTTGAACATTTGAGTTTTCTCAAGTATAACGTTATTATTGTTACGTACTAGAAGGTGTTGAGTAGTTAGGCCTAGCTTCTTGAGGTTATCTTGAGATGATTTCGGGGCTTTAGTGTCCCCGTGGCCCGGTCCTCGACCAGGCCTCCACCCCCAGGAAGCAGCCCGTGACAGCTGACTAACACCCAGGTACCTATTTTACTGCTAGGTAACAGGGGCATAGGGTGAAAGAAACTTTGCCCATTGTTTCTCGCCGGCGCCTGGGATCGAACTTAGGTTAGGTTTGGTGGTGTGGTTGTTTGGGTAATTATTCGCATGTGATTGAACCATTTAGAGGTGTCATTCGAGCAGAGGTCGTGCACAACCCGTCCTCCAGCTGGAGCTATAAGTCAAATACTGACTTAGTATACTGTGCACTAGAACACATCTCGTCCTCATCAGCAGAGGTCAAATACTCGTTAATCTAGCCGCTAAACGCCTTGTTTAAGGACTGAAAAAACCTTTCCCACTCACAACTGATGGTGTTCGAACATTTCTCGAACAGTGCTTCGCTGACGAACTCTGTTCGAACCACAACGCTGTAAATGCTTCACCCTCGTACTACAAATACAAATAATCGCCAACAGAACCTAAACACCTAACCTAACCTACACTATGCATTGAACTTTAATATATAATAATATTAATTTATATATGTGAACAAACTTATTTATAATACACAATAGGAAAAATTTGTTTGTCATCTTATCTTGAGATATCTTGAGATGATTTCGGGGCTTTTAGTGTCCCCGCGGCCCGGTCCTCGACCAGGTCTCCACCACCAGGAAGCAGCCCGTGACAGCTGACTAACACCCAGGTACCTATTTTACTGCTAGGTAACAGGGGCAAAGGGTGAAAGAAACTCTGCCCATTGTTTCTCGCCGGCGCCTGGGATCGAACCCAGGAGCACAGGATCACAAGTCCAGCGTGCTGTCCGCTCGGCCGACCGGCTCCCCTATAATCATGTTAATTGGTTAATACTCAAGTTAGAGCCTCGAGCGTGGACTGTAGGTTCAAATACTGAGTTATGTAGAGTTTCTGACCTCAGAATACAATGCGTTCTTAGGCCAGGCTCGTTAAAGCGGCGTTCCCCCCCCCCACCACAGACGCATTCATCAATTTTAACGTATAGTGTATTAACAATAGGTTTGTTCTCATATATATATATATCTATATATATATATATATATATATATATATATATATATATATATATATTATATTATATATAAAAGTACCATGTTCAGTTAGGCATAGGTTAAGTTAGATGTTTAGGTTCTGTTGGCGATTATTTGTATTTGTAGTACGTGGTGAGGCATTGGCAGAGCTGCCATTCGAACAGAGGTCGTCAGCGAAGCACTGTTCGGGAAATGTTCGAACGCCGTCACTTGTGAGTCGTGCGCAGAGTATTTTTCTGTCATAAACAAGGCATTTGGCGGCTGGATTAACGAGCATTTGGCCTTTGTTAACGAGGACGTGTGCAGTAATGTCCCTGGGCTGTGAAGTGTCCAGGGTAAGCCGCTACCATAGAGGAAAGATGTACAGGTTTCGTCAGTAGGCTCGTAAATCCTTGATAAGAGAACCAGTACACATATTAAATATATGTATGTTTTGATCAGAGACCAATCCGCCTGCTTCTGTTATTCCCCCACCGGACATCAATTATTCCCCACCTACATCAATTATTCCCCACCTACATCAATTATTCCCCACCTACATCAATTATTCCCCCACCTACATCAATTATTCCCCACCTACATCAATTATTCCCCACCTACATCAATTATTTCCCCACCTACATCAATTATTCCCCACCTACATCAATTATTCCCCCACCTACATCAATTATTCCCCCACCTACGTCAATTATTCCCCACCTACATCAATTATTCCCCCACCTACGTCAATTATTCCCCCACCTACGTCAATTATTCCCCCACCTACGTCAATTATTCCCCACCTATTTCAATTATTCCCCCACTTCAATTACTTCCCCCGCCTACTTCTATTATTCCCCCGCCTGCCACACTATAGATGGAGGGGTGGGAGGGGGGGGGGGAAGGTGTGAGCAAGGTAAGGGTGTCCGTGGGGAGGTGTGGGGAGGTGTGGGGAGGTGTGGAGAGGGTAGGGGGTAGGGGGCAGGGGAGGGGGGATTGAGAGGGGGTAGAATGAAAACAGTGAGGGGGGGGGGGAGGTGTCACTGAGATGTGTCACGTAGGAATGTGCGCGGATGTGATCCCACCGTGGTGGGGACAGGGGCAAAAATACCCNGTCTGTGTCGCTTTCAGACCAGGCCTGGTCTGTCTGTGTCGCTTTCAGACCAGGCCTGGTCTGTCTGTGTCATTTTCAGACCAGGCCTGGTCTGTCTGTGTCACTGTGATTGATACAATGACAATCTTCTATTGTCATTGTATCTACAATCATTACAATAAATAATTGATAGATTTAATGGCACTAGCAGATTAGACATCAGTGAAGCGCTGCATATCAAGACATCTAGACCAGCAATCAACAACCAGCTGATACACAGTACAAACTACCCACTTCCAGACCCCGGGCCAGTGCAGAAGCTGGACTGAATGACCCTGCAACAGGAACTGAAGCAACAGGAGAACTGCCAACAGTCCACACTCTTAATTTACAACCCCAATTACTACCCCCATTACATAGGACACCATTAACACCCCATGTACCATAAATAGGACCCCATTAACACCCCATGTACGCCATTACATAGGACCCCATTAACACCCCCATGTACGCCATTCATCCATGTCACCAACCACCTCACCGCTTGAGGAAATAATCAGGAGCTACACAGAACCAGTTGATTGACAGTTGAGAGGCGGGACCAAAGAGCCAAAGCTCAACCCCCGCCAGCACAATTAGGTGAGTACAGAAGAATTAGGACGGGAGACGTCTCCGTCACGCAGGGGGCAGTCGCACCTCCACAGGTCTCCAGTATCAGCTCTTGATACTGGTAAGGCTCAAAAGGGCCACCACTTACGGGGCTATTCATGCCCGTGCCACCTTTTGGGTGGCTTAATCTTCATCAGTCAATCAATCAGAAGAATTAGTCTTTGAGAATGTGAGGCGCGACCTTACGAACGCATCACTAGGCGTCTGACCCAAATAATAAGTAAAAATGAACTTTGGAGAGTTATTTTTAATCTTCCTGCTTCAGTGAAGAAAGACATAAGGAATATCGAGAAGATTCGTGCTAGAATAATCTATCTAAAATGTCGTTTTCAACTTAAAAGTTTAAAATAAATACTGCTCCATTATATAACAACATATTTATATAGATATATATTATATATATATATATATATATATATATATATATATATATATATACTATATATATATATCCACATAAAGATAAAAGTAGTAATGATAATGGTAATGAAATATTGTGCCACAGACGTGCAGCGACCTGCTGCCCTCCGGGGATTGGATGCCAACAACAAGGGATTCGCTACTGATTATCGTGGCCAGGACCCGGTGGGAAGCGATTCATCATCTGTGGTCGCAATGGGCATTCAATTTTCACTGTTATCTGGTCTTTTACGTGTTATCTGGTCTCTCGACTTCATAACAGTTATCTTATCAGAGGGACTAGTGTTGTTAACATTAGAATTATATTTATCTATCATTAAAAGGGAGGGAATAATAAAGAAATGACCCCATGCTTTATTAGACAACATTCGCAAGGAAATAGTTCATAAATTGTTGGAACAGGAGATAAATATGGGTCAATATGTAGGCGATGAGTGACAATAACGTGGCTAAAGTACTTGAGTACTTCTCAATCGACTTGAGAATGGTCCAGGACGGACCGAAACGTCATCATCGTCCCTTCACCTTCTAGTGTGTGGTCTGGTCAACAAAATATGGGTCAATATATTAAACTGTGGCCTCCACAGTCTGTAACCACCCCGCAAATATAACCATATATGACATATTTGTCAGCGATATATGAAATAATTCGTCTTTACCTCCCGATGTACAAACATAGTTGCTATGGATGAGACACAAATTATCTAGAGGAAGGCAAGATGATTTTAGACCTGCTTAATCAGTTTGAGGTAAACAATCTGGGCCAAGCAATTACTCGTCAGATTAATTCTGAAACTTACGAGAAAGATACTAAAGCGATCAATATGAGTCACCATATAATTCATGAAGCCAAATATAAATATTATGCCATTCAAACGGCAGAATTTGGAATGCAACAGGTGGAAAATTTAATTTCAAATTCAAAATGGGATATATTAATTTTATGTATAGCTTTGATATTTTTAATAATAAGTCTGCTCCTCTTTAGGACCTGCCTTATAATTATTATGCACTAGGTATAAAAAGTTTCTTTTATGTTTGTTGGTCTCTGTGTACATCGTTGTTTGTACAGTATAAGAAGAAATCAGGTCAATCTTTGAAGAATTATTCTCACAGAAAAATTATGAAGAAGGGGGGGGGGGAGACATAATTTTAAAATGTTCTAAAATTTTAAAAGATTCATATAATTTTCAATTCACTTTTCAAATTAACCTTAATGGAACTAGTTGCAAGTGATAATATTATTTCGGATTACACCAATCCTTCTAAATATCAATAAATTTAGAAATATACAATAAAGATCTCATTCTCTTTTTTTACTATATATATATATATATATATATATATATATATATATATATATATATATATATATATATATATATATATATATATATATATATATATATATATATATGTGCGTATATCACGAAATTAAACACGTGATTTTAAAATGTGACAATGTCAGACCACGGAGGAAAAATGAAACAGGAATTTCCTTAAGTACTTTCGTATATTAATACATCTTCAGAAGGAGTGATTTTACAGATCGAGTGCTGGACATAAATAGGCAGGAGAGAAGGTAAAGTGAGGTGAGGTACAATCGATTAAGTCACCCAAGAGATGGCACGGGCATGAATAACCCGTAAAGGTAATTATAGCATACAATAGTAAATATATACAATGAATTAGTGAGACAAATGTGCTCCAATGATCCTACTTAAATCGCCCTTTAATTGATCTATTAAAAATGGATCTAAGTTATATAGACCAATGCTAATGTTCAAATTACTTTCTTTTGTGATCTGTATCAAAGCAGATTCAATTATGTTTCTGTTATAGGTGCTTTTACAATTTGTTATTGAAGAAGCCATCTCCCAATCAATTCGGTGAGCATCTTCTGACAAATGAACAAACAGAGCATTAGACAATTGGCCCTGTCTTACAGAGTATTTATGTTGCGATATTCTACATTTCAAATCTTTAGATGTTTGCCCAACATAGAACTTATTACAGTCTTTACAAGGTATTTTATAAATGACACAATTATCACTACGAGGGCTGTTCCTAACTAATAGCTTACCAACAGTGTTTTCGTAGCTAAACATTACATGTATGTTAAAAAGTTTCAAAGCCTTGGCAATATTCTCAAACCCAAAGAAATATGGTAAACATAACACATTCTTTGGGCGAATTCTTTCACTGCATATATTATTATAATATGTACGACGTGCTTTGTTACGGCAACCTTCCAAAAAGCTCAGTGGATAACAAAGCTTGAGACCAATCGAATCAATATTCTTAAACTCTTCGTCTAAGAATTCTGGACTTACAACTCGAAGAGCTCTTAGATACATTGAAGAAAAAATTGACTTTTTCACATTGTATCTATGCCCTGAAAAATAATGAACATAAGATAGATTATTCGTAGGTTTTCTGTAAACACTAAACTTTAGTGAAGAATCTTCCCTATGAATAAGAACATCTAAGAAAGGCAAACATTTATCAATTTCAGTCTCCATAGTAAATTTTATAGAGGTGACTTGATCATTAAGTTTGGCTACAAATTCGTCAGTGTTTACATCTGAAGGCCATATACACAAGATATCATCAACGTATCTAAACCATGGAATGATTCCAGGGTTATTTTTGAAACAAATTTCTTTTCGAAGAATTCCATGTACAAGTTTGAAAGCAATGGCGATAAAGGATTCCCCATTGCCATTCCAAAAGTCTGTAAATAATACTCATTGTTAAAGGTAAATTTACATTCTTTAATGCACAACTTAACGAGATTGACAAAAATATCAGCCTTTACCTTTCTCTCCTGCCTATTTATGTCCAGCACTCGATCTGTAAAATCACTCCTTCTGAAGATGTATTAATATACGAAAGTACTTAAGGAAATTCCTGTTTCATTTTTCCTCCGTGGTCTGACAGTCATATATATATATATATATAATATATTATATATTAATTTATAAATATAAGGGGTTACCACCTATGCTGGCTCCCTCACATACCTGGCCCGGTCACCATACCTGGCCCGGTCACCATACCTGGCCCGGTCACCATACCTGGCCCAGTCACCATACCTGGCCCGGTCACCATACCTGGCCCGGTCACCATACCTGGCCCGGTCACCATACCTGGCCCGGTCACCATACCTGGCCCGGTCACCATACCTGGCCCGGTCACCATACCTGGCCCGGTCACCATACCTGGCCCGGTCACCATACCTGGCCCGGTCACCATACCTGGCCCGGTCACCATACCTGGCCAAGTTGTTACCTTTCCGTCATATTAATTCACCTTTCCAGACTCCAGTAACCACTTTCTCACCAAGATTGTGATGGTTGGGTGGCCGAGAGTCCCAGAAATGGTGTACAATCATTTGACCATTTCATCTCCATCCTTTGTTCGTGGGGATAGTCCCATCACTGGACGTTACTCCTATCCCTCGCTCCACTTACATGCATTCCATTCTTCCTTTTTGCCTCTTCCATTTTACCCTCCCGTGTGCATTGGTTAAGCTCCTCTTCTCTCTCTCTCTCTCTCTCCTCCCCTTTAAATTTCTTTCCTTTTCCCTTTTCCATTATCTCACCCTCTCACCCTCCTCCCTCCCCCCCCCTTCCTTCGCCTTTATCCGCCTTCTGTCGCTATCTCGTTTTTTTTTCATTAGCAGCGCTACCTGTTCCTCCCTGGCCGGTCCATGTGCTTGCTGGGGCCCACTGGTCAACCTTCCCACAGAGCCTCGTCTGTTGCACACCCGACGAGCCTCCACGTGCAAATTTTTGAAGATTAAACTGTTGCTTTCAGATTCAAAGTTCGAATCCTTAGCCAGAGTGGATCCTACGTCCTCGACTGGTTCGCTCTAATCGGATCTAATCTTCTACGTCTGTTACGTTCAACGTCTCGAAGGCTGCCTACCTTGAGGTTACCTTGAGGTGCTTCCGGGGCTTGGCCCGGTCGTCGACCAGGCCTCCTGGTTGCTGGACTGATCAATCAGGCTGTTGGACGCGGCTGCTCGCAGCCTGACGTATGAGTCACAGCCTGGTTGATCAGGTATCCTTTGGAGGTGTTTGTCAAGTTCTCTCTTGAACACTGTGAGGGGTCGGCCAGTTATGTCCCTTATGTGTAGTGGAACCGTGTTGAACAGTCTCGGGCCTCTGATGTTGATAGTTCTCTCTTGAACACTGTGAGGGGTCTGCCAGTTATGCCCCTTATGTGTAGCGGGAGCGTGTTGAACAGTCTCAGGCCCCTGATGTTGATAGAGTTCTCTCTCAGAGTACCTGTTGCACCTCTGCTCTTCAATGGGGGTATTCTGCACATCCTGCCATGTCTTCTGGTCTCATGTGATGATATTTCTGTGTGCAGGTTTGGGACCAGCTACTCTACTGTTTTCCACGTATAGATTATTATGTATCTCTCCCGCCTGCGCTCAAGGGAATACAGATTTAGGCTCTTTAGTCGATCTCAGTAGTTCAGATGTTTTACTGAGTGGATTCTAGCAGTAAAGGATCTCTGCACGCTCTCCAGGTCAGCAATTTCTCCAGCTGTGAAAGGGGCTGTCATTGTGCAGCAGTACTCCACTCTAGAGAGCACAAGCGTTTTGAAAAGTATCATCAACGGTATAGCATCTCTAGTGTGAAAAGTTCTTGTTATCCAACCTGTCATTTTTCTTGCAGTTGTGACGGCCACTTTATTGTGTTCTTTAAAGGTAAGGTCTTCCGACATGAGTACATCCAGATCCTTTACATTGCCTTTTCGTGCTATGTTATGATTTGTCTGAGTTTTGTACGTGGTTTCCGTTTTTATATTTTCATTTTTTCCGTAGCGCATGAGCTGGAACTTATCTTCGTTAAAAAATGCTTAATGTAGTCTCTAAGTCGGTTTGATGCTTTAGAGATGTTCAGCATCGTTAAGTTCATTCCCACAGGTTCATGTCTGAGACTCGTCTACACCCGCCAAGACTGTCCTGCCCCACACACACTATACAACATACACACACATGCCACACACACTATACAACATACACACACCTGCCACACACACTATACAACATACACACACCTGCCACACACACTATACAACATACACACACCTGCCTCACACACTATACAACATACACACACCTGCCTCACACACTATACAACTACACACACCTGCCACACACACTATACAACTACACACACCTGCCACACACACTATACAACATATACACACCTGCCACACACACTATACAACTACACACACCTGCCACACACACTATACAACTACACACACCTGCCCCACACACTATACAACATATACACACCTGCCACACACACTATACAACTACACACACCTGCCACACACACTATACAACTACACACACCTGCCACACACACTATATAACATATACACACCTGCCCCACACACTATACAACTACACACACCTGCCACACACACTATACAACTACACACACCTGCCACACACACTATATAACATATACACACCTGCCCCACACACTATACAACTACACACACCTGCCACACACACACATTACACATACACACACCTGCCACAAACACTATACAACTACACACACCTGCCACACACACACATACAACTACACACACCTGCCACACACACACACACTATACAACTACACACACCTGCCACACACACTATACAACTACACACACCTGCCACACACACACACTATACAACTACACACACCTGCCACACACACACTCTATACAACATACACACACCTGCCCCACACACACTCTATACAACATACACACACCTGCCACACACACACTCTATACAACATACACACACCTGCCCCACACACTATAGTTTTGTACAAGAAGCGCTGTACACCTGGTCTTATCTCAGGATATGAGCTTCAGCTCTTATTTTATTATATTATCTTACATGTGTCAACAATAATATATGTTTGTATCTCAAGTCGACTACGGGGCTCACCATAGCCCGTGCTACTTGCAAGTTTTGTGCCAAGTAGCTGAATCGAAAAGTACGAAAAACAACATCTGAGTCTGTGGACAGGAAGCTAGAAGCATAGATGAAAAGGTCTTTGTTGATCTAGAATGCTTTTAACTCTATCAGACGACATCAACTTTGGTGTTTAATCCTATCTATTTCCAGAGAGGTGCTAATCGCCTATCATCTGAGGTGGGAGTGTATTGACACAATGACTTAAATGTATCGTCTTGTGATTAATCTTCACGAAAAGGTATAATGATTCGTAGGAAACAACTTGGCGCTTAATTGGTTGTGTCAAGAGTGGTTGATTGGTTGGTACTCTTACCTGAGGCAATTGAGACATCGACACCCACCTTCTCGGCCACTAAACCTCTTGTTTATATCAGACTCTTTGTCTGAAAATGTTCGTGTTTTTTGCATCTGAAAGCAAAAAATGGTGGCTGTCATATGATCATATCTGTCCCTGATGAAACAGCAAACAATATCAGAGATGGAAAAAGAAATTGTGATTCCTGAAGTGGCAAGCATGCGTCTCCCACAATGCACCTGCGATAACAAAAAGAGCATCATTACGTACGATAACCTGTTCAGCGTTGTTGTCGAATCGGATGGCGGTTCGTTTAAAAATTTCCGCTAATTATTAGCTCAAAAAGTCATCAGGCTCAGCGTGAGATGAATGGCCGGTCATCCATTCATTCTCTTCTGTCCGGTGAAGACCCGCCAACACTTATCATGGCTGCCAACCCTAACCTCAGCGTATTCCCATTTTCTTCCGACCATTTCATTTTCCTTACACACATATACAATACTCTCAAGCGTAGATAACAGTACTATAACGAACAATAAAATTCAGAAATAAATAATTCGACCATTATTGAAGAAATAGTATATAATTCAGATTGATAAGATTGGTACCCCTTCGCCCTTACCTGTTCTCCGGTACCCTCCTCCTGTTTCTCAGGAAATATCACATGACTTCCCATCTGGCTGATTGACCTTAAAAAATTAGTTTTTGGGTATTTTATGCATTTTTTTTATCTATGTACAAGGTGGGATTAATTTACATATATGATATAGCAGCGAATAAAACTTTAAAAATTCATGTAGATATAGCTTAAAATGGTTATAGGATGAGTACAGATGGTCGGTGAATTTAGCCGTCTTGATGAGAGGATCGTCACTATGCGGGCTTCAGGCTGCCTCTATAATCATCTGTAAATTGATACACCCGTCCTTGTCATGGGAGACGCCGGGTGGTGGTGGTTGTTGTGGTGGTGGTGGTGGTTGTTGTAGGGGTGGTGGTGGTTGTTGTGGTGGTGGTGGTGGTTGTTGTAGGGGTGATGGTGGTGGTGAGGGTTGTAGGGGCTGCTGGTGGCGGTCCGTCTAATTACCACAAGCTACACATGCTTTCGGAAAGCTTCCTGGCAATACGTTAGTAATGAATAAATATGATATATTTACTCATTATAATGTTGGTGCTGAACGTACAACACGAAAAAACATAATTTTAGTTTGAAAAAGTATCTTTTTACAATGAAATTAGACGAAAATAAAGAGCTGGTGTCGCCAAATTAAGTCGACGATCCAAGCGTCGGTTAGGTTAGGATAGGTTAGGTTAGGTTTGGTTTGGTAAGTTAGGTTAGATTAGGTTAGGTTAGTTAGGCTAGGTTAGGTTAGATTAGGTTAGGTTAGGCTAGGTTAGGTTAGGTTAGGTCAGCCTAACCTAACATATCATATTTTTTCATTACTAACGTATTGCCAGGAAGCTTTGTGAAGCTTGTGGTAGCTTGTGGTAATTAGACGGACCCGCTGGTGGTGGTGGTGGTGGTGGTGGTGGTTGTATGGGTGATGGTGAGGGCTGTACTCACCTAGTTGTACTTGCGGGGGTTGAGCTTCGACTCTTTGGTCCCGCCTCTCAACTGTCAATCAACTGGTGTACAGGTTCCTGACCCTACTGGGCTCTATCATATCTACATTTGAAACTGTGTATGGAGTCAGCCTCCACCACATCACTGCCTAATGCATTCCACCTGTTAACTACTCTGACACTGAAAAAGTTCTTTCTAACGTTCCTGTGGCTCATTTGGGCACTCAGCTTCCACCTGTGTCCCCTTGTTCGCGTAACCACCCGTTACGTTAACCACCCGTGTTAAATAATCCATCCTTGTCTACCCTGTCAATTTCTCTGAGAATTTTGTAGGTGGTGATCATGTCTCGCCTTACTCTTCTGTCTTCCAGTGTCGTAAAGTGCAGTTCCCTCAACCTTTTCTCGTAACTCATGCCTCTCACCTCTGGGACTAGCCTAGTGGCATACCACTGAACTTTTTCCAGCTTCGTCTTGTGCTTGACAAGGTACGGACTCCATGCTGGGGCCGCATACTCCAGGATTGGTCTTACATATGTGGTATACAAGGTTCTGAAGGATTCCTTACACAAGATCCTGAAGGCTGTTCTGAGGTTAGCCAGCCTCGCATATGCCGCAGACGTAATTCTTTTTATGTGGGCTTCAGGAGACAGGTTTGGTGTGATATCAACTCCTAGATCTTTCTCTCTGTCCGTTTCATGAAGTACTTCATCTCCTATTCTGTATCCTGTGTCTGGCCTCCTAGTTCCTCCTCCTACTTTCATCACCATACATTTACTTGGGTTGAACTTTAGTAGCCATTTGTCGGACCATTCCTTCAGTCTGTCTAGGTCATCTTGTAGCCTCCTACTATCATCCTCTGTTTCAATCTTCCTCATAATTTTTGCATCATCAGCAAACAAAGAGAGAAACAAGTCTATACCCTCTGGGAGATCAATTACATATATCAGAAACAGTATGGGTCCAAGGACTGACCCCTGCGGGACTCCACTTGTAACGTCTCGCCAATCTGAGACCTCACCCCTCACACTGACTCGTTGTCTCCTGTTGCTTAGGTACTCCTTTATCCAATGGAGTACCTTCCCGTCCACTCCAGCCTGCATCTCCAGATTCATGAAAGCTAGTTAATGAGCTCCGAAAGGAGTTAATGAGCTCCGAAGCACCAGGAGGCTGTTTATAACAATAACAACAGTTGATTTGGGAAGTTTTCATGCTTGTAAACTGTTTAATAAATGTAACCAAAGCCGTCAAAGATTGAGGAAAGATGTACACGTTCGTAAGTGCTTGCGTAAATGCGTTCGTGAATCTGGCCCCTGGCTGGAGTGACCTGGAAGGGTAATTCAGTTCGTAAAAGGAGTACCTAAGCAACAGAAAACAGTGAGTGAGAGTGAGGGGTGAGGTCTCAGAGTGGCGAGACTTCCAGTTTTCGGATCAATCCTCTTTCTCATATATGTAAACGATCAATCGTGCAGAAGGACTCATTCCTCCCAATGTTTGCTGATGACGTCAAATGATGATGTCCGCTTCACAGGAAGACTTCAAGAAGCTATAAGATGACCTGTGCAGGATGAATGAATGGTCCAACGAATGGCTGCTAGAGTTCAACTCAGGAAAGCATAAAGCAATGTAAAATAGGTGCAGGGAACAGGAGGCAAGGGAACAGGGAACACAGGGTACAAACTGGGGTTATCTTGAGATGATTTCGGGGCTTTTTAGTGTCCCCGCGGCCCGGTCCTCGACCAGGCCTCCACCCCCAGGAAGCAGCCCGTGACAGCTGACTAACACCCAGGTACCTATTTTACTGCTAGATAACAGGGGCATAGGGTGAAAGAAACTATGCCCATTGTTTCTCGCCGGCGCCTGGGATCGAACCCGGGACCACAGGATCACAAGTCCAGCGTGCTGTCCGCTCGGCCGACCGGCTCCCGGCTCTGGGAGATGAATTCCTTCAAGAATGAGGCAGATGGAAGACCTGTAGGCTCCAGTAGGCTCATATGACAGTTTCCATCTCTATCAGATGTCATCAGCGGCGTGGGCAAGGTTGGCCAGCTGCCATCAGAGGTCTGAGTAAGGAATCTTTCAGGACCCTATATACACAGAGCCCTGTGGTACAGTAGTCTACATCCTTGACTCACAACCGAGGATACTGAGTTCGATCCCCGTGCGTGACAGAGACAGCTGGGCATGTTGGCTTGCATCTGATGCCGCTGTTCACCTAGACGTAAATAGGTACCCAGGAGTTAGGGAGCTGTTGTGGGTGGCAGCCTGGAGGAGGGACAGGGGGTACCTCAAGAAGCCCACTAACACAACCAGCCCTCGGAATATATAGAGAACGAGAAATATGAAACAAAAGGCACTTTGAGAATTGTAAACCCGACTGGAGACAGACCTAAGATTTCGCCTTCATAAGGAAACACTTGAAATCCTCTACAGGTAATGAACAGGTACTAACCCGTACCCACACACAGAAATCTCTCCTCTTTCTAAATACCTTTTTTTTTTTACGCTATCGATCCCAACGTTACAATTGTGAGGGTTTAGAGAAATTAAAAGCACAGCCATATTCCATGGGAGAAACAAGCATATACTCCGCTTGTGGTTAGACGAAACCGCTGCATCTTTTGTGGAGTGACTATAAGAGATTATTCCATAAGAACTATAAAAGAAAGCTGTGAAGGAGTCCTTTCAGATTCAAGCACACATACGTGAGACACAACCGTGACTGTGCAGCTCCGATGTGGAACCACTGACCAATGTGAAATATTTGTGAATGCAACGCCGGGTGTACAAGAGGCCTCGTGAGATGTGGTGGTAGAGTTCTTACCAATCAGGGAAGAGTCATCAAGTTTCTGTGGATCCCCTCCCATGTTGGGGTATGTGGGAAGAACGAGCAGATGTGCTGGCTGCTGAGCGCTGAAGGAGACCATATTGAATACTTCATACCCAAGACTCTACTACAAATTAGAGGTATTGTCAGGCAACACACCGTGACAAGGTAACTGAGGAAAGGAGGATAGAAGCACAAACCAGTGAATCTGTACGATGGTACAACATGGTGCAGCTGGCAATCCCAATCATTATGGCCGAAGAGGAGGAGGACGCGGGAAGAATCAGTAATAGCGAGAATCCGTCTTTGGATACAAATATCCATGGAGATAGTGGATGGAAACAACAGTTGAGCAGCGAATTGCAGAATCTGTGGTGAGAGTGACGGACACCGCCTTGACCACTACCTGAGAGAATGTGAACACCTGCGAGACATCAGAAATATGTGGTAGAATAATAAACCCCACATTGTTTGAGTTAGGAAAACACTATCTGTCAAATATTGATACTGTTCTTAAAAGATTTCCCCATTTTGCACTCGCAAGATAACGTAGCTTTTAGGGTTGATAGATGTTAATCGTCTTGTTTAAGGAGCTGTTCACTTGAGATAGTTAAGCAAGTCCCAGCCTGATGTCTGGGTACGAAGTGACGGATGAACAACCAGCGGTTTCTTCCTATTGGGGAGTGTTGTAACATGCTGCTATGGCGGTGTGTCCACTCACAAGATGATGTGGCGCTGCCCAATACTGGTCACTATGGCGGGTGTCCACTCACAGGTGATGTGCGCTGCCCATCTGTCAATATGGGTGTGTCCACTCACAAGAATAGTGGCGCTGCCCAATACTGTCACTATGGTGGTGTGTCCACTCACAAGATGAGTGCGCATGCCATACTGTCACTATTGTGGGTGTCCACTCACAAGATGAGGGGGGGGGGGGGGGGGGGGGTGGGGGGGGGGAGGGGGGGGGGGGGGGGGGGGGGGGGGGGGGGCGCTGCCAATACTGTCACTATGCGGTGTGTCCACTCACAGCGATGAGTGGCGCTGCCCCAATAAACTGCCCCCTCGGGCAAATTAAAAAAAAAAAAAATTAAAATGTTTGTGTCTACCGGACGGCCGCACGTTGGCCACTGGACCGGCTGATTTCAGGGACTACACAGGACTCCAGGGACACCTGTAGGGACGGGAACGGTGTTGGAAGGGAAGAGACGGAGAGGGAACTTAAAAGAGATAAGAGAGAGAAGAGAGAGAGGAGAGAGAGAGAGAGTAGGAGAGAAGAGAGAGAGGAAGAGAGAGAGAGAGAGGAGAAGTAGAGAGAGATAGATGAGAGAGAGATGAGAGAGAGAACAACCAGGGACGTCCCCTGGTGACATACCTGCACCAGGTCTCACCACAGGTGACGCCCCTGGTGACATGACCTGCACCAGTGGGTCAACCACAGGGAGCCCCCCCGACAGATCCACACCAACAAACAGAGGTCAAAGGTCAGTGCTGACGCGGAGCCTCACCCAGGGAGTTTCTCGCATTTTTATTAATTTCTATTATTTGACTTTTTTATATTTTTTATTATAGCAGCAAATACAGACGCATATAGCATATGCTGATTATGCTATAACCCATTATACTGACAATGCTGTAGTCAGTATACCAGTATACTGACAATGCTGTAGCCAGTACACTGACAATGCTGTAGCCAGTATACCAGTATACTAACAATGCTGTAGCCAGTATACCAGTATACTGACAATGCTTTAGCCAGTATACCAGTATACTGACAATGCTGTAGCCAGTATACCAGTATACTGACAATGCTGTAGCCAGTACACTGACAATGCTGTAGCCAGTATACCACTATACTAACAATGCTGTAGCCAGTATACCAGTATACTGACAATGCTGTAGCCAGTATGCCAGTAACTGACAATGGCTGTAGCCAGTATGCCAGTATACTGGACAATGCTGTACTGCAATACAGTATACTGACAATGCTGTAGCCAGTATACCAGTATACTGACAATGCTGTAGCCAGTATACCAGTATACTGACAATGCTTTAGCCAGTATACCAGTATACTGACAATGCTGTAGGCAGTATACTAGTATACTGACAATGTTGTAGCCAGTATACCCAGTATACTGACAATGCTGTAGTCAGTATACCAGTTATACTGACAATGCTGTAGCCAGTATACTGACAATGCTGTTGCCAGTATACCAGTATACTGAACAATGCTGTAGCCAGGATACTGACAATGCTGTAGCCAGTACACTGACAATGCTGTAGCCAGTATACCAGTATACTGACAATGCTGTAGCAAGTATACTGACAATGCTGTAGCCAGTATACTGACAATGCTGTAGCCAGTACACTGACAATGCTGTAGCCAGTGCACTGACAATGCTGTAGCCAGTATACTGACAAATTGCTGTAGCCAGTATACCAGTATACTGACAATGTTGTAGCCAGTATACCACTATACTAACAATGCTGTAGCCAGTATACCACTATACTAACAATGCTGTAGCCAGAACACTTACAATGCTGTAGCAAGTATACTGACAATGCTATAGCTAGTATGCAGTATACTAACAATTCTGTTGCCAGTATAACAGTATACTAACAATGCTGTAGCCAGTATACTGTTATGGATCAGTATTGCTCTGTCAATGCTCAGTAGGTACAGGTGCGAGTTAGGCTTTATTACGCTCCCCACCTGCACACCAGAAACAACAGAAACAGTAGCCCTAACAACAGAGACAGTAGCCCAACAGCATAAACAGTAGCCCCCAATAGACCTAAACGGTAGCCCCAGCAACATAAACTGTAGCCCCAACACAGAAACAGTAGCCCTTACAACAGAAACATAGCACTTAACAGAACAGTAGCCCCAACTACTAGTGACAGTAGCCCAAAAACAGAAACAGTAGTCCTAACAAAAATACAGTAGCCTCCAACAACAGAACCAACTCAATCAAGAAAAACTAATAATGTATCTCTACCTTATGAGTCATGTCAGAATCTACTTTCCATCTTTAAATAATTTAAGTAACTACTTTCCGTCTTTAAATAATTTAAGTAACTACTTTCCGTCTTTAAATAATTTAAGTAACTACTTTCTATCTTTAAATCATTTAAGTAACTACTTTCCATCCTTCAGTCATATCAGTATCTACTTTCCATCCCTGAGTCATATCAGTATCTACTTTCCATCCCTGAGTCATATCAGTATCTACTTTCCATTCCTGAGTCATATCGGTATCTACTTTCCATCCTTCAGTCATGTATCTATCTACTATCCATCCCAGCCGTCCGGATAAGACTGGGAAATAGCGACAAACAAAACCCGCTCTTACGAACGACTCTCGTTCCCCATGCAGAAGCAATCTGGACGCAAGAAATCGATAGACCAGATATCTGGGAGCGGGCGAAGGGTGGGTTTATAGTGCCTGCCGGTTCCCGCTGCCGGTTCCCGCCGAAACTTTCAACCGTTCCGCGCCGCGGACACAAGAATTTCGCGGGAAGACACAAGGGCGGGTTTCCTCGCCAGCCAGCGAGCCAGCGAGCTCCAGCCTGAGACCACAAAAGATTCACCGCAGATGTGAGTTGCTCTGGATCAAGAGACTGTTTTGGTTCAGTTTTTGAGCCAATTGTGGTATATAAAAGTCCGATATAATATATTCATTAGACTGTGTAATTAGGTTTTTAAGATTTAAACTTGACTTTGCTAAATTAATTTTGGGGTTCAGTTCATCAGTCCATTATGTGCTTCTGTAAGCCTTTTTACACTACTGCACATGGGATGGGTATATGGGGTCCACTACTAGCCTACTGGATGGGATGGGGTTCGCTACCGCCACGGGATGGGTAGGGGCTCCATGCTACCTACATGTGATGGGTATGGAGTGGGGTCGACTGCTACTCATGGGATCGGGTATGGGGGTCCACTACTACCTACGGAATGGGTTTGAACAAAATAAATCAAACATGCTTCCTCCTTGACCTACCCAAAATCATGTTAACATGATATTACTGTACTTTGAGCATTGAAAATTGAATAAGAATTATATATAAAGAGCGCGGCAGGCACACGAGCTACAAGCCTTCTACTTCTATTTTCATTCCTAAAATTTCTGCCTTCTAAGTAAAAGCCTATTGTGTGTTTGTTTATTCATAGTTTGCCCTCAAGGCTATGTAGGTTTGTTTATTCATTGTTTGTCCTCAAGCCTATGTATGGTTGCTCAGTTATGGTTCGTAAATATTTGCCATGAATATTGAATACCGATCAGGGTTGTGTAGGTATACACCGCAATACACGAAGGTTACATCGGGCACGTCCCTGCACACAGTGGAATTATAGATTTGTGCAACCGGTTACCTTCGAGGTGAATTGCTTTTCTGACGGTTTTTACCCTGGTGCGTTCGTTATCAACGGATACTTTTGCTTTTCGTCTGAGGCATTGAGAACATGTGCTGGCGGCTGGGAAGTGTAGCCTAGTGCGTGTGGAGTGATGGTTGGAAGGGAGGCCGGCTAGGTCCATCTCTCCCTCCATCCCACCAAGCCTCTCTGCCATCCTCCAACATTTCCTCGAGCCTTATCTTTCAAGTAAGGAAGCACCTAACTTGCTTCCCTCCCTCCAAGCCTTTCTTCCTTCCCTCCGAAAGTCTTACTGCGTCCCTCCATCCCTCTAAAATTCCTCCCTCCAGACCCCTACGTGCTTCCCTCCCTCCCTCCGTCCCTGCAAGCCCTCTCAGCCACCCTCGGTCACTGCTCCCGCCGTCAACCATTCATCCGCGCCAGAGCTTCCCGCCACAAATTTAGCGCCAAGTGAGCTCCTCTGTGATTGCAAGGACGCCAATACAAAAGAGGAATGGCAGTGCGTTCCCAGCAACTTTGCTCCTTAAAGGAACGGTTGTGCGTTCAAAACTTTGATCTGGATTTGTTCTCAGATATTACTTGCTAAGAACGATAGCCTGGGGCTTGTATTACGATAGCCTGGGGCTTGTATTACGATAGCCTGGGGCTTGTTTACGATAGCCTGGGGCTTGTATTACGAGTAGCCTGGGGCTTGTATTACGATACCTGGTGCTATATTACGATAGCCTGGTGTTATATGACTAGTTTGGGGCTATATATTGCGATAGCTTGGGTGTTATTGTATGATAGCTTAGTGCTATATTATTACGATGGCATAGTTTTATATTTCGATAACATGGTTTTATATTTCGCAACAGTTTATTACGATAGTTTGGTGATATATTACAACAGCTTGCTGCTATATTACGATAACTTGGTGCTATATTACGTCAGCTTGGTGCTATATTACGATATTTTGGTGCTATATTACGATT
>WNGS01164961.1:52628-63347 GCA_020271785.1 Procambarus virginalis
GACGGACCGCCACCAGCAGCCCCTACAAACTCACCACCACCATCACCCCTACCACAACAACCACCACCCACCACCACCACACAACAACCACACACCCCTACAACAACCACCACCACCACCACAACAACCACCACCAACCCCGGCGTCTCCCATGACAAGGACGGGTGTATCAATTTACAGATGATTATAGAGGCAGCCTGAAGCCCGCATAGTGACGATCCTCTCATCAAGACGGCTAAATTCACCGACCATCTGTACTCATCCTATAACCATTTTAAGCTATATCTACATGAATTTTTAAAGTTTTATTCGCTGCTATATCATATATGTAAATTAATCCCACCTTGTACATAGATAAAAAAAAATGCATAAAATACCAAAAACTAATTTTTAAGGTCAATCAGCCAGATGGGAAGTCATGTGATATTTCCTGAGAAACAGGAGGAGGGTACCGGAGAACAGGTAAGGGCGAAGGGGTACCAATCTTATCAATCTGAATTATATACTATTTCTTCAATAATGGTCGAATTATTTATTTCTGAATTTTATTGTTCGTTATAGTACTGTTATCTACGCTTGAGAGTATTGTATATGTGTGTAAGGAAAATGAAATGGTCGGAAGAAAATGGGAATACGCTGAGGTTAGGGTTGGCAGCCATGATAAGTGTTGGCGGGTCTTCACCGGACAGAAGAGAATGAATGGATGACCGGCCATTCATCTCACGCTGAGCCTGATGACTTTTTGAGCTAATAATTAGCGGAAATTTTTAAACGAACCGCCATCCGATTCGACAACAACGCTGAACAGGTTATCGTACGTAATGATGCTCTTTTTGTTATCGCAGGTGCATTGTGGGAGACGCATGCTTGCCACTTCAGGAATCACAATTTCTTTTTCCATCTCTGATATTGTTTGCTGTTTCATCAGGGACAGATATGATCATATGACAGCCACCATTTTTTGCTTTCAGATGCAAAAAACACGAACATTTTCAGACAAAGAGTCTGATATAAACAAGAGGTTTAGTGGCCGAGAAGGTGGGTGTCGATGTCTCAATTGCCTCAGGTAAGAGTACCAACCAATCAACCACTCTTGACACAACCAATTAAGCGCCAAGTTGTTTCCTACGAATCATTATACCTTTTCGTGAAGATTAATCACAAGACGATACATTTAAGTCATTGTGTCAATACACTCCCAACTCAGATGATAGGCGATTAGCACCTCTCTGGAAATAGATAGGATTGAACACCAAAGTTGATGTCGTCTGATAGAGTTAAAAGCATTCTAGATCAACAAAGACCTTTTCATCTATGCTTCTAGCTTCCTGTCCACAGACTCAGATGTTGTTTTTCGTACTTTTCGATTCAGCTACTTGGCACAAAACTTGCAAGTAGCACGGGCTATGGTGAGCCCCGTAGTCGACTTGAGATACTAACATATATTATTGTTGACACATGTAAGATAATATAATAAAATAAGAGCTGAAGCTCATATCCTGAGATAAGACCAGGTGTACAGCGCTTCTTGTACAAAACTATAGTGTGTGGGGCAGGTGTGTGTATGTTGTATAGAGTGTGTGTGTGGCAGGTGTGTGTATGTTGTATAGAGTGTGTGTGTGGCAGGTGTGTGTAGTTGTATAGTGTGTGTGGCAGGTGTGTGTAGTTGTATAGTGTGTGTGTGTGTGGCAGGTGTGTGTAGTTGTATAGTGTGTGTGTGTGGCAGGTGTGTGTAGTTGTATAGTGTTTGTGGCAGGTGTGTGTATGTTGTAATGTGTGTGTGTGGCAGGTGTGTGTAGTTGTATAGTGTGTGGAGCAGGTGTGTATATGTTATATAGTGTGTGTGGCAGGTGTGTGTAGTTGTATAGTGTGTGTGGCAGGTGTGTGTAGTTGTATAGTGTGTGGGGCAGGTGTGTATATGTTATATAGTGTGTGTGGCAGGTGTGTGTAGTTGTATAGTGTGTGTGGCAGGTGTGTGTAGTTGTATAGTGTGTGTGGCAGGTGTGTATATGTTGTATAGTGTGTGGGGCAGGTGTGTGTAGTTGTATAGTGTGTGTGGCAGGTGTGTGTAGTTGTATAGTGTGTGTGGCAGGTGTGTATATGTTGTATAGTGTGTGTGGCAGGTGTGTGTAGTTGTATAGTGTGTGTGGCAGGTGTGTGTAGTTGTATAGTGTGTGTGGCAGGTGTGTGTAGTTGTATAGTGTGTGAGGCAGGTGTGTGTATGTTGTATAGTGTGTGAGGCAGGTGTGTGTATGTTGTATAGTGTGTGTGGCAGGTGTGTGTATGTTGTATAGTGTGTGTGGCAGGTGTGTGTATGTTGTATAGTGTGTGTGGCAGGTGTGTGTATGTTGTATAGTGTGTGTGTGGCAGGACAGTCTTGGCGGGTGTAGACGAAAGTCTCAGACATGAACCTGTGGGAATGAACTTAACGATGCTGAACATCTCTAAAGCATCAAACCGACTTAGAGACTACATTAAGCATTTTTAACGAAGATAATTTCCAGCTCATGCGCTACGGAAAAAATGAAAATATAAAAACGGAAACCACGTACAAAACTCAGACAAATCATAACATAGCACGAAAAGGCAATGTAAAGGATCTGGATGTACTCATGTCGGAAGACCTTACCTTTAAAGAACACAATAAAGTGGCCGTCACAACTGCAAGAAAAATGACAGGTTGGATAACAAGAACTTTTCACACTAGAGATGCTATACCGTTGATGATACTTTTCAAAACGCTTGTGCTCTCTAGAGTGGAGTACTGCTGCACAATGACAGCCCCTTCATAGCTGGAGAAATTGCTGACCTGGAGAGCGTGCAGAGATCCTTACTGCTAGAATCCACTCAGTAAAACATCTGAACTACTGAGATCGACTAAAGAGCCTAAATCTGTATTCCCTTGAGCGCAGGCGGGAGAGATACATAATAATCTATACGTGGAAAACAGTAGAGTAGCTGGTCCCAAACCTGCACACAGAAATATCATCACATGAGACCAGAAGACATGGCAGGATGTGCAGAATACCCCCATTGAAGAGCAGAGGTGCAACAGGTACTCTGAGAGAGAACTCTATCAACATCAGGGGCCTGAGACTGTTCAACATGCTCCCGCTACACATAAGGGGCATAACTGGCAGACCCCTCACAGTGTTCAAGAGAGAACTATCAACATCAGAGGCCCGAGACTGTTCAACACGGTTCCACTACACATAAGGGGCATAACTGGCCGACCCCTCACAGTGTTCAAGAGAGAACTTGACAAACACCTCCAAAGGATACCGGATCAACCAGGCTGTGACTCATACGTCAGGCTGCGAGCAGCCGCGTCCAATAGCCTGATTGATCAGTCCAGCAACCAGGAGGCCTGGTCGACGACCGGGCCGCGGGGACGCTAAGCCCCGGAAGCATCTCAAGGTAACCTCAAGGTACGCAGCCTTCGAGACGTTGAACGTAACAGACGTAGAAGATTAGATCCGATTAGAGCGAACCAGTCGAGGACGTAGGATCCACTCTGGCTAAGGATTCGAACTTTGAATCTGAAAGCAACAGTTTAATCTTCAAAAATTTGCACGTGGAGGCTCGTCGGGTGTGCAACAGACGAGGCTCTGTGGGAAGGTTGACCAGTGGGCCCCAGCAAGCACATGGACCGGCCAGGGAGGAACAGGTAGCGCTGCTAATGAAAAAAAAAACGAGATAGCGACAGAAGGCGGATAAAGGCGAAGGAAGGGGGGGGGGAGGGAGAAGGGTGAGAGGGTGAGATAATGCAAAGGAAAAGGGAAAGAAATTTAAAGGGGAGAGAGAGAGAGAGAGAGAGAGAGAAGAGGAGCTTAACCAATGCACACGGGAGGGTAAAATGGAAGAGGCAAAAAGAAAGAATGGAATGCATGTAAGTGGAGCGAGGGATAGGAGTAACGTCCAGTGATGGGACTATCCCCACGAACAAAGGATGGAGATGAAATGGTCAAATGATTGTACACCATTTCTGGGACTCTCGGCCACCCAACCATCACAATCTTGGTGAGAAAGTGGTTACTGGAGTCTGGAAAGGTGAATTAATTGACGGAAAGGTAACAACTTGGCCAGGTATGGTGATCGGGCCAGGTATGGTGACCGGGCCAGGTATGGTGATCGGGCCAGGTATGGTGACCGGGCCAGGTATGGTGACCGGGCCAGGTATGGTGACCGGGCCAGGTATGGTGACCGGGCCAGGTATGGTGACCGGGCCAGGTATGGTGACCGGGCCAGGTATGGTGACGGGCAGGTATGGTGACCGGGCCAGGTATGGTGACCGGGCCAGGTATGGTGACGGGCCAGGTATGGTGACCGGGCCAGGTATGGTGACCGGGCCAGGTATGGTGACCGGGCCAGGTATGGAGACCGGGCAGGTATGTGAGGGTGCCAGCATAGGTGGTAACCCCTTTATTTATAAATTAATATATAAATATATAGATATATATATATATATAATATATATATATATATATATATATTAATATATATATATATATATTATATATATATAGATATATAAAGAGAATGAGATCTTTATTGTATATTTCTAAAATTATTGATTTTTTAGAAGGATTGGTATAATCCGAAATAATATTATCACTTGGAACTAGTTTCATTAAGGTTAATTTGAAAAGTGAATTGAAAATTATATGAATCTTTTAAATTTTAGAACATTTAAAATTATGTCTCCCCCCCTTCTTCATAATTTTCTGTGAGAATAATCTTCAAAGATTGGCCTGATTCTTCTTATACTGTACAAACACCGATGTACACAGAGACCAACAAACATAAAAGAAACTTTTTATACCTAGTGCATAATATTATAAGGCAGGTCCTAAAGAGGAGCAGACTTATTATTAAAAATATCAAAGCTAAAATAAAATTAATATATCCCATTTGAATTTGAAATCAAATTTTCTAATTGTTGTATTCCAAATTCTGCCGTTTGAATGGGATAATATTTATATTTGGCTTCTGAATTATATGGTGACTCATATTGATCGCTTTAGTATCTTTCTCGTAAGTTTCAGAATTAATCTTACGAGTAATTGCTTGGACCAGATTGTTTACCTCAAACAGATTAAGCAGGTCTAAATCATCTTCCCTTCCTCTAGATAATTGTGTCTCATCCATAGCAACTATGTTGGTACATTGGGGAGTAAAGACGAATTATTTCATATATCGCTGACAAATATGTCATATATGGTTATATTTGCGGGGTGGGTACAGACTGTGGAGGCCACAGTTTAATATATTGACCATATTTTGTTGACCAGACCACACACTAGAAGGTGAAGGGACGATGATGACGTTTCGGTCCGTCCGGGACCATTCTCAAGTCGATTGAGAAGTACTCAAGTACTTTAACACGTTATTGTCACTCATCGCCTACATATTGACCCATATTTATCTCCTGTTCCAAACAATTTATGAACTATTTCCTTGCGAATGTTGTCTAATAAAGCATGGGGTCATTTCTTTATTATTCCCTCCCATTTTAATGATAGATAAATATAATTCTAATGTTAACAAACACTAGTCCCTGATAAGATAACTGTTAATGAAGTCGAGAGACCAGATAACACGTAAAAGACCAGATAACAGTGAAAATTGAATGCCCATTGCGACCACAGATGATGAATCGCTTCCCACCGGCTCCTGGCCACGATAATCAGTAGCGAATCCCTTGTGTTGTGGCATCCAATCTCCGGAGGGCAGCAGGTCGCTGCACGTCTGTGGCACAATACTCATTACCATTATCATTAATACTTTTATTCTATGTGGTTATCTATATATATATATATATATATATATATATAGATATATAATATATATATATATTATATGTATTTTTTTTCAGTACCACCTCTGGCTGGAAGAAGGGGACCATAGCCTCGAAGGAAATCACACAAAACGCATTGGAGGGAATGTAGGTCCCTATATATATGTATATGTATATATATATGTATGTATATATGTATATATGTGTAGTTATATATGTGTATATATGTATATATATGTATGTATATATAATGGTAGCAGTATTTATTTTAAACATTTTAAGTTCAAAACGACAGAACGTTTTAGATAGATTATTCTAGCGCGAATCTTCTCGATATTCCTTATGTCTTTCTTCACTGAAGCAGGAAGATTAAAACTTAACTCTCCAAAGTTCATTTTTACTTATTATTTGAGTCAGACGCCTAGTGATGCGTTTCGTAAGGTCGCGCCTCACATTCTCAAAGACTAATTCTTCTGATTGATTGATTGATGAAGATTAAGCCACCCAAAAGGTGGCACGGGCATGAATAGCCCTTTTGAGCCATTACCAGTATCAAAACCTGATACTGGAGACCTGTGGAGGCGCGACTGCCCCCTGCGTGACGGGAGACTAGTCTCCCGTCCTAATTCTTCTGTACTCACCTAATTGTGCTGGCGGGGGTTGAGCTTTGGCTCTTTGGTCCCGCCTCTCAACTGTCAATCAACTGGTTCTGTGTAGCTCCTGATTATTTCCTCAAGCGGTGAGGTGGTTGGTGACATGGATGAATGGCGTACATGGGGTGTTAATGGGGTCCTATGTAATGGCGTACATGGGGTGTTAATGGGGTCCTATTTAATGGCGTACATGGGGTGTTAATGGTGTCCTATGTAATGGGGGTAGTAATTGGGGTTGTAAATTAAGAGTGTGACATGTTGGCAGTTCTCCTGGTTGCTTCAGTTCCTGTTGCAGGGTCATTCAGTCCAGCTTCTGCACTGGCCCGGGGTCTGGAAGTGGGTAGTGTGTAACTGTGTATCAGCTGGTTGTTGATTGCTGGTCTAGATGTCTTGATATGCAGCGCTTCACTGATGTCTAATCTGCTAGTGTCATTAAATCTATCAATTATTTATTGTAATGATTGATAGATACAATGACAATAGAAGATTGTCATTGTATCAATCACAGTGACACAGACAGACCAGGCCTGGTCTGAAAATGACACAGACAGACCAGGCCTGGTCTGAAAGCGACACAGACAGGCCAGGCCTGGTCTAAAAATGACACAGACAGGCCAGGCCTGGTCTGAAAGCGACACAGACAGACCAGGCCTGGTCTGAAAGCGACACAGACAGACCAGGCCTGGTCTGAAAGCGACACAGACAGGCCAGGCCTGGTCTGAAAGCGACACAGACAGACCAGGCCTGGTCTGAAAGCGACACAGACAGACCAGGCCTGGTCTGAAAGCGACACAGACAGACCAGGCCTGGTCTGAAAGCGACACAGACAGACCAGGCCTGGTCTGAAAGTGACCTACACAGATCAGCTGTGGCCAAAAACTACCACAGTAAGGTCAGGCCTAATATGAAAGGAGAAAAATACAGCTTCTCACCCACCTAAATAGGCAGGTTCATACAGTACATAGAACAGACGTTATACAATAGGCACTTAGTAATACAAGAAGACCGTCACCTCAGTAAAGACGTAAGTTAAGACTTAAGATAAGACTTAAGACTTGAGCCGTGGATGGGTTAACTGATGCCTCATTTCCATAAGAGATTAGAGGTTCAGTTTGCATTAAAAGCTGTTTAAAGGTTTAATTTGTATAACACATCAGTTAATTAATGACGACCAAGCAAGAGAACGTAAACAGCCTCACAGACTAACTTACAGACTAGCATAGAAGAGTAAAGACTGTTAGCCGGTTAGTCTGTTAGTCTGTAGAGAAGCAGACTAACAGACTTATAGACTAACATAATTACAGACTAACATAATTACAGACTAACAGATTAACATAATTACAGACTAACAGACTAACATAATTACAGATCCGACATACCAACTCACTCCTTTTATGATAAATGGCTGAGCAACAGTGCCTACAATCTCATTAAACTTAACATTCCTTTTAAGTGCAATCTACCTGTCTATGATATTCCTCTTTATCTGTACCCCATCATTCAAGTATCATACACACCTGTCACCAAGAAAGATAATGAGAATCTTGCTCTTCTCAAAGCTGTCACTCTTGAAACAATTGCCTCCTCCATCGAGAATTTAAGATCTCACGAGCACTGTGTCTACACCGACGGCTCAGTCCAATCCTCTACTGGACGGACTGCAGCGGCATGTAGGTTTTATAGAAATAATATTTGCACAAAGACTGTCAGTGTCAGGTTAAACAACTGGCTGACCTCCACACAAGCAGAACTAGCAGCATTACACCTAGCTACCAGTACATTAAAAAACTTTGGAGGAGGAATAATATTTTGTGATTCAAAGTCTGCTCTTCAAACAATCGAAAACTTCTCTTGGAAAATCGACAGCAAGAACCTCATACTCCCAACTATAAATGACCTAACTGATGCACAGAGTAAAGGGTCTCGAATCTCCTTTGTATGGATACCTTCACACATAAATATAACCCATCATAATGACACCTGCTTGATACCTGCATGATGGGGTTCTGGGAGTTCTTCTACTCCCCAAGCCCGGCCCGAGGCCAGGCTCGACTTGTGAGAGTTTGGTCCACCAGGCTGTTGCTTGGAGCGGCCCGCAGGGCCACATACCTACCACAGCCCGGGTGGGACAGACAGTCATTGAATGTCTGTCATGAGACAGACATTGCAGCCAAATTAGCGTGTAACAAGGATGAAGTTGAATTAGATCTAGGTATCCCCATCTCTGCTGTCAAAACTGTATTGGTCCAAACATTCAGATCTGATAGGAAAAAACTTACTGACTCCCAACGACCTGAAAGTACTAGTATAAAAAGCTATGATTTGTTCAGATCTGAAACCTACATCTATGGGCAGCACTAAACGTCCACAAGACTGTGCGACACAGTGGTTGCAAGGATCAGGTTGGGTTACCATTACCTGTGGCAGGTGGCTACAGGTGACGGATCTCCCAATCCTGAGCACTCCAGGTGCAAACTCTGTGAGCAGGAACTGCGGCACGATCTCCCACACTACATCACTGAATGCCCAGTTATTAGACCTTTCAGACCAGTTGGCATGAGGTACCTGGAGCTTTGCAATTACTTTATTCACTCTCGTATTCTTGAAGATATCCTCACAGTGTACCCAAAATTTGCCAGTGCAGGCTACTAAACATATGGGCCTGTATGACTAACCATCCTGCGAGATGGGGACTTTATTACCACTGCTGCCTTATTCAATCTTGTGTTGATGATATCCTCAAAATGCATCCGGAGTCTGCCAGTGCAGACTGCTTATCACATGCCTATGTATGACTAACCATCCTGTGTGATGGGGATTTTTTAGCATCACGTAGTTAGCTTTTCTGACACACTGTACTCCACTTCATATAGTCTAGGGTAGCTGCACTAATGCAGATGTACCTCATGTATTAATAAAAGAAATAGGGTAGGGTGGGTTAGGTTAGGTTAAGTTAGATTAGGTCAGGTGAGGTTAGGTTAGGTTAGGTTAGGTTAGGTTAGGGTGGGTTAGGATAGATCATGTGAGGAGTGTTAGCAAGTGTCGCGTCTCTAACCCCAGTACACGACAAGATGGAGAGGGGAAGGAGGAGGTGTCAAGGTTGTGGCTTCCGGTAGGGGGGGTGGTGGAGACGGCGGGCGTGGGGGAGCTGTCTAAAATAGGCCGCCCACCCAGGGCTTCGCCGCCCCCTCTCTCCCTTCCTCCTCAACTCAAGTTCCACTCAAGACGACACGTGGGACCTGGGGGACAGACAGGGCGTGGAACCCTTCAACCACCTTGGTGTCTCACCCCCAGAACCTCCAGCTGCCGCCAAGGAAATACGTCAACACTGTAGAGACAGACTCAAGGCTCTCAGAACCTCCAGCTGCTGCCAAGGAACTACGTCAACACTGTAGAGACAGACTCAAGGCTCTCAGAACCTCCAGCTGCCGCCAAGGAACTACGTCAACACAGTAGAGACAGACTCAAGGCTCTCAGAACCTCCAGCTGCCGCCAAGGAACTACGTCAACACTGTAGAGACAGACTCAAGGCTCTCAGAACCTCCAGCTGCCGCCAAGGAACTACGTCAACACAGTAGAGACAGACTCAAGGCTCTCAGAACCTCCAGCTGCCGCCAAGGAACTACGTCAACACTGTAGAGACAGACTCAAGGCTCTCAGAACCTCCAGCTGCCGCCAAGGAACTACGTCAACACAGTAGAGACAGACTCAAGGCTCTCAGAACCTCCAGCTGCCGCCAAGGAACTACGTCAACACTGTAGAGACAGACTCAAGGCTCTCAGAACCTCCAGCTGCCGCCAAGGAACTACGTCAACACAGTAGAGACAGACTCAAGGCTCTCAGAACCTCCAGCTGCCGCCAAGGAAATACGTCAACCTGTAGAGACAGACTCAAGGCTCTCAGAACCTCCAGCTGCCGCCAAGGAACTACGTCAACACAGTAGAGACAGACTCAGGCTCTCAGAACCTCCAGCTGCCGCCAGGGAACTACGTCAACACTGTAGAGACAGACTCAAGGCTCTCAGAACCTCCAGCTGCCGCCAAGGAAATACGTCAACACTGTAGAGACAGACTCAAGGCTCTCAGAACTCCAGCGCGCCAAGGAACTACGTCAACACTGTAGAGACAGACTCAAGGCTCTAGAACCTCCAGCTGCTGCCAAGGAACTACGTCAACACTGTAGAGACAGACTCAAGGTTCTCAGAACCTCCAGCTGCCGCCAAGAAATACGTCAACACTGTAGAGACAGACTCAAGGCTCTCAGAACCTC
>WNGS01164961.1:64347-75002 GCA_020271785.1 Procambarus virginalis
AGAGCTGCTACAGTACACAGACAGTGTTAGAGAGCTGCTACAGTACACAGACAGTGTTAGAGAGCTGCTACAGTACACAGTGTTAGAGAGCTGCTACAGTACACAGTGTTAGAGAGCTGCTACAGTACACAGACAGTGTTAGAGAGCTGCTACAGTACACACACAGTGTTAGAGAGCTGCTACAGTACACACACACTGTTAGAGAGCTGCTACAGTACACACACAGTGTTAGAGAGCTGCTACAGTACACAGTGTTAGAGAGCTGCTACAGTACACACACAGTGTTAGAGAGCTGCTACAGTACACAAACAGTGTTAGAGAGCTGCTACAGTACACAGTGTTAGAGAGCTGCTACAGTACACAGACAGTGTTAGAGAGCTGCTACAGTACACACACAGTGTTAGAGAGCTGCTACAGTACACACACAGTGTTAGAGAGCTGCTACAGTACACAGTCAGTGTTAGAGAGCTGCTACAGTACACAGTCAGTGTTAGAGAGCTGCTACAGTACACACACAGTGTTAGAGAGCTGCTACAGTACACAGACAGTGTTAGAGAGCTGCTACAGTACACAGTCAATGTTAGAGAGCTGCTACAGTACACAGTCAGTGTTAGAGAGCTGCTACAGTACACACACAGTGTTAGAGAGCTGCTACAGTGCACAGTCAGTGTTAGAGAGCTGCTACAGTACACACACAGTGTTAGAGAGCTGCTACAGTGCACAGTCAGTGTTAGAGAGCTGCTACAGTACACAGACAGTGTTAGAGAGCTGCTACAGTACACAGACAGTGTTAGAGAGCTGCTACAGTACACAGACAGTGTTAGAGAGCTGCTACAGTACACAGTGTTAGAGAGCTGCTACAGTACACAGACAGTGTTAGAGAGCTGCTACAGTACACAGACAGTGTTAGAGAGCTGCTACAGTACACACACAGTGTTAGAGAGCTGCTACAGTACACAGACAGTGTTAGAGAGCTGCTACAGTACACAGACAGTGTTAGAGAGCTGCTACAGCACACATACAATCTTTAGACTCGTTGGTTCCATCACGTATGTGTTCTAACAGTTCACCTTACACAATGTTCCGCTTGTTATCCCTCAGAAGCTTAAGTCCCATCATAAGAGTGATGTCAAATATTCTATCTTGAATGCTAAGTATATTTAATTCTTTCCTGATATTGAGAACTTGGATGGTTATTGGACGATCAAGTATGGTTTGAGCGCTTCATTTTGCAATTTGTCCAGTCTATCAATACTTTTCTGCAGGACAAAAACTGGTGTATGATAGTCTATCAGAGGCTTTATATACTCATCTAGTTGTGCTTGCGGGGGTTGAGCTCTGGCTCTTTGGTCCCGCCTCTCAACTGTCACTCAACTGGTGTTGGATGCTAAGTGGACATCATTTTTGCTATGCTAATATTAACATGGTATTTAGGGCTGTACCCCACTACAGTTCTGAGAGCCTTGAGTGTTGTCTCTACAGTGTTGACGTAGTTCCTTGGCGGCAGCTGGAGGTTCTGAGAGCCTTGAGTCTGTCTCTACAGTGTTGACGTAGTTCCTTGGCGGCAGCTGGAGGTTCTGAGAGCCTTGAGTCTGTCTCTACAGTGTTGACGTAGTTCCTTGGCGGCAGGTGGAGGTTCTGAGAGCCTTGAGTCTGTCTCTACTGTGTTGACGTAGTTCCTTGGCGGCAGCTGGAGGTTCTGAGAGCCTTGAGTCTGTCTCTACAGTGTTGACGTAGTTCCTTGGCGGCAGCTGGAGGTTCTGAGAGCCTTGAGTCTGTCTCTACAGTGTTGACGTATTTCCTTGGCGGCAGCTGGAGGTTGTGGGGGGTGAGACGCCAAGGTGGTTGAAGGGTTCCACGCCCTGTCTGTCCCCCAGGTCCCACGTGTCGTCTTGAGTGGAACTTGAGTTGAGGAGGAAGGGAGAGAGGGGGCGGCGAAGCCCTGGGTGGGCGGCCTATTTTAGACAGCTCCCCCACGCCTGCCGTCTCCACCACCCCCCTACCGGAAGCCACAACCTTGACACCTCCTCCTTCCCCTTTCCATCTTGTCGTGTACTGGGGTTAGAGACGCGACACTTGCTAACACTCCTCACATGATCTATCCTAACCCACCCTAACCTAACCTAACCTAACCTAACCTCACCTGACCTAATCTAACTTAACCTAACCTAACCCACCCTACCCTATTTCTTTTATTAATACATTAGGTACATCTGCATTAGTGCAGCTACCCTAGACTATATGAAGTGGAGTACAGTGTGTCAGAAAAGCTAACTACGTGATGCTATAAAATCCCCATCACACAGGATGGTTAGTCATACAGAGGCATGTGATAAGCAGTCTACACTGGCAGACTCCGGAAGCATTTTGAGGATATCATCAACACAAGATTGAATAAGGCAGCAGTGGTAATAAAAGTCCCCATCTCGCAGGATGGTTAGTCATACAGGGCCATATGTTTAGTAGCCTGCACTGGCAAATTTTGGGTACACTGTGAGGATATCTTCAAGAATACGAGAGTGAATAAAGTAATTGCAAAGCTCCAGGTACCTCATGCCAACTGGTCTGAAAGGTCTAATAACTGGGCATTCAGTGATGTAGTGCGGGAGATCGTGCCGTAGTTCCTGCTCACAGAGTTTGCACCTGGAGTGCTCAGGATTGGGAGATCCGTCACCTGCAGCCACCTGCCACAGGTAACGGTAACCCAACCTGATCCTGGCAACCACTGTGTCGCACAGTCTAGTGGACGTTTTGTGCTACCCATAGATGTAGGTTTCAGATCTGAACAAATCATAGCTTTTTATACTAGTACTTTCAGGTCGTTGGGAGTCAGTAATTTCTTTCCTATCAGATCTGAATGTTTGGACCAATACAGTTTTGACAGCAGAGATGGGGATACCTAGATCTAATTCAACTTCATCCTTGTTACACGCTAATTTGGCTGCAATGTCTGTCTCATGACAGACATTCAATGACTGTCTGTCCCACCCGGGCTGTGGTAGGTATGTGGCCCTGCGGGCCGCTCCAAGCAACAGCCTGGTGGACCAAAAGTCGAGCCTGACCTCGGGCCGGGCTTGGGGAGTAGAAGAACTCCCAGAACCCCATCATGCAGGTATCAAGCAGGTGTCATTATGATGGGTTATATTTATGTACTCACCTAGTTGTACTTACCTAGTTGTGCTTGCGGGGGTTGAGCTCTGGCTCTTTGGTCCCGCCTCTCAACCGTCAATCAACAGGTGTACAGTTTCCTGAGCCTAATGGGCTCTATCATATCTACACTTGAAACTGTGTATGGAGTCAGCCTCCACCACATCGCTTCCTAATGCATTCCATTTGTCAACCACTCTGACACTAAAAAAGTTCTTTCTAATATCTCTGTGGCTCATTTGGGCACTCAGTTTCCACCTGTGTCCCCTAGTGCGTGTGCCCCTTGTGTTAAACAGCCTGTCTTTATCAACCCTGTCGATTCCCCTGAGAATCTTGAATGTGGTGATCATGTCCCCCCTAACTCTTCTGTCTTCCAACGAAGTGAGGTTTAATTCCTGCAGTCGCTCCTCGTAGCTCATACCTCTCAGCTCGGGTACTAGTCTGGTGGCAAACCTTTGAACCTTTTCCAGTTTAGTCTTATGCTTGACTAGATAGGGACTCCATGCTGGAGCCGCATACTCCAGGATTGGTCTGACATATGTGGTATATAATGTTCTGAAAGATTCCTTACACAAGTTTCTAAAGGCCGTTCTTATGTTAGCCAACCTGGCATATGCTGCTGATGTTATCCTCTTGATATGAGCTTCAGGGGACAGGTCTGGCGTGATATCAACCCCCAGGTCTTTCTCTCTCTCTGACTCTTGAAGTATTTCATCTCCCAAATGATACCTTGTATCTGGTCTCCTGCTTCCTACCCCTATCTTCATTACATTACATTTGCTTGGGTTAAACTCTAACAGCCATTTGTTCGACCATTCCTGCAGCTTGTCCAGGTCTTCTTGAAGTCTCAAGATGTGTGAAGGTATCCATACAAAGGAGATTCGAGACCCTTTACTCTGTGCATCAATTAGGTCATTTATAGTTGGGAGTATAAGGTTCTTGCTGTCGATTTTCCAAGAGAAGTTTTCGATTGCTTGAAGAGCAGACTTTGAATCACAAAATATTATTCCTCCTCCAATGTTTTTTAATGTACTGGTAGCTAAGTGTAATGCTGCTAGTTCTGCTTGTGTGGAGGTCAGCCAGTTGTTTAACCTGACACTGACAGTCTTTGTGCAAATATTATTTCTATAAAACCTACATGCCGCTGCAGTCCGTCCAGTAGAGGATTGGACTGAGCCGTCGGGTTGACACAGTGCTCGTGAGATCTTAAATTCTCGATGGAGGAGGCAATTGTTTCAAGAGTGACAGCTTTGAGAAGAGCAAGATTCTCATTATCTTTCTTGGTGACAGGTGTGTATGATACTTGAATGATGGGGTACAGATAAAGAGGAATATCATAGACAGGTAGATTGCACTTAAAAGGAATGTTAAGTTTAATGAGATTGTAGGCACTGTTGCTCAGCCATTTATCATAAAAGGAGTGAGTTGGTATGTCGGATCTGTAATTATGCTAGTCTGTAATTATGCTAATCTGTTAGTCTGTAATTATGTTAGTCTGTAATTATGTTAGTCTATAAGTCTGTTAGTCCGCTTCTCTACAGACTAACAGACTAACCGGCTAACAGTCTTTACTCTTCTATGCTAGTCTGTAAGTTAGTCTGTGAGGCTGTTTACGTTCTCTTGCTTGGTCGTCATTAATTAACTGATGTGTTATACAAATTAAACCTTTAAACAGCTTTTTAATGCAAACTGAACCTCTAATCTCTTATGGAAATGAGGCATCAGTTAACCCATCCACGGCTCAAGTCTTAAGTCTTATCTTAAGTCTTAACTTACGTCTTTACTGAGGTGACGGTCTTCTTGTATTACTAAGTGCTTATTGTATAACGTCTGTTCTATGTACTGTATGAACCTGCCTATTTAGGTGGGTGAGAAGCTGTATTTTTCTCCTTTCATATTAGGCCTGACCTTACTGTGATACGTTTTGGCCACAGCTGATCTGTGTAGGTCACTTTCAGACCAGGCCTGGTCTGTCTGTGTCGCTTTCAGACCAGGCCTGGTCTGTCTGTGTCGCTTTCAGACCAGGCCTGGTCTGTCTGTGTCGCTTTCAGACCAGGCCTGGTCTGTCTGTGTCGCTTTCAGACCAGGCCTGGTCTGTCTGTGTCGCTTTCAGACCAGGCCTGGCCTGTCTGTGTCATTTTCAGATCAGGCCTGGTCTGTCTGTGTCGCTTTCAGACCAGGCCTGGCCTGTCTGTGTCGCTTTCAGACCAGGCCTGGCCTGTCTGTGTCGCTTTCAGACCAGGCCTGGCCTGTCTGTGTCGCTTTCAGACCAGGCCTGGCCTGTCTGTGTCATTTTCAGACCAGGCCTGGTCTGTCTGTGTCGCTTTCAGACCAGGTCTGGTCTGTCTGTGTCGCTTTCAGACCAGGCCTGGTCTGTCTGTGTCGCTTTCAGACCAGGCCTGGTCTGTCTGTGTCACTGTGATTGATACAATTACAATCTTCCATTGTCATTGTATCTATCAATTATTACAATAAATAATTGATAGATTTAATGACACTAGAAGATTAGACATCAGTGAAGCGCTGCATATCAAGACATCTAGACCAGCAATCAACAACCAGCTGATACACAGTTACACACTACCCACTTCCAGACCCCGGGCCAGTGCAGAAGCTGGACTGAATGACCCTGCAACAGGAACTGAAGCAACCAGGAGAACTGCCAACATGTCACACTCTTAATTTACAACCCCAATTACTACCCCCCATTACATAGGACACCATTAACACCCCATGTACGTCATTACATAGGACCCCATTAACACCCCATGTACGCCATTACATAGGACCCCATTAACACCCCCATGTACGCCATTCATCCATGTCACCAACCACCTCACCGCTTGAGGAAATAATCAGGAGCTACTCAGAACCAGTTGATTGACAGTTGAGAGGCGGGACCAAAGAGCCAAAGCTCAACCCCCGCCAGCACAATTAGGTGAGTACAGAAGAATTAGGACGGGAGACGTCTCCCGTCACGCAGGGAGCAGTCGCACCTCCACAGGTCTCCAGTATCAGCTTTTGATACTGGTAATGGCTCAAAAGGGCCACCACTTACGGGCTATTCATGCCCGTGCCACCTTTTGGGTGGCTTAATCTTCATCAGTCAATCAGAAGAATTAGTCTTTGAGAATGTGAGGCGCGGCCTTACGAAACGCATCACTACGCGTCTGGCTCAAATAATAAGTAAAAATGAACTTTGGAGAGTTAATTTTTAATCTTCCTGCTTCAGTGAAGAAAGACATAAGGAATATCGAGAAGATTTGTGCTAGAATAATCTATCTAAAACGTTCTGTCGTTTTCACCTTAAAATGTTTAAAATAAATACTTCTACCATTATATATACATACATATATATATATATACATATATACACATATATAACTACACATATATACATATATACATACATATATATATACATATATACATATATATAGGGGACCTACATTCCCTCCAATGCGTTATGTGTGATTTCCTTCGAGGCTATGGGTCCCCCTTCTTCCAGCCAGAGGTGGTACTCAAAAAAAATACATATATATATATGTATATATATATATATATATATATATATATATATATATATATATATATATATATATATATATATATATATGTCGTACCTAGTAGCCACAACGCACTTCTCAGCCTATTACGCAAGGCCCGATTTGCCTAATAAGCCAAGTTTTCTTGAATTAATTGTTTTTCGACTACCTACCTACCTAACCTAACCTAACCTAACTTTTTCGGCTACCTAACCAAACCTGACCTATAAAGATAGGTTAGGTTAGGTTAGGTAGGTTGGTTAGGTTCGGTCATATAACTACGTTAATTTTAACTCCAATAAAAAAATTGACCTCATACATAATGAAATGGGTAGCTTTATCATTTCATAAGAAAAAAACAGAGAAAATATAATAATTCATGAAAACTTGGCTTATTAGGCAAATCGGGCCTTGCATAGTAGGCTGAGAAGTGCGTTCTGGCTACTAGGTACGACATATATATATATATATATATATATATATATATATATATATATATATATATATACCACATAAGATAAAAGTATTAATGATAATGGTAATGAAATATTGTGCCACAGACGTGCAGCGACCTGCTGCCCTCCGGGGATTGGATGCCACAACACAAGGGCTTCGCTACTGATTATCGTGGCCAGGACCCGGTGGGAAGCGATTCATCATCTGTGGTCGCAATGGGCATTCAATTTTCACTGTTATCTGGTCTTTTACGTGTTATCTGGTCTCTCGACTTCATTAACAGTTATCTTATCAGAGGGACTAGTGTTGTTAACATTAGAATTATATTTATCTATCATTAAAAATTGGAGGGAATAATAAAGAAATGACCCCATGCTTTATTAGACAACATTCGCAAGGAAATAGTTCATAAATTGTTGGAACAGGAGATAAATATGGGTCAATATGTAGGCGATGAGTCACAATAACGTGGCTAAAGTACTTGAGTACTTCTCAATCGACTTGAGAATGGTCCAGGACGGACCGAAACGTCATCATCGTCCCTTCACCTTCTAGTGTGTGGTCTGGTCAACATTCTATGGGTCAATATATTAAACTGTGGCCTCCACAGTCTGTAACCACCCCGCAAATATCACCATATATGACATATTTGTCAGCGATATATGAAATAATTCGTCTTTACCTCCCGATGTACAAACATAGTTGCTTTGGATGAGACACAAATTATTTAGAGGAAGGCAAGATGATTTTAGACCTGCTTAATCTGTTTGAGGTAAACAATCTGGTCCAAGCAATTACTCGTAAGATTAATTCTGAAACTTACGAGAAAGATACTAAAGCGATCAATATGAGTCACCATATAATTCATGAAGCCAAATGTAAATATTATCCCATTCAAACGGCAGAATTTGGAATACAGCAATTAGAAAATTTGATTTCAAATTCAAAATGGGATATATTAATTTTATGTTTAGCTTTGATATTTTTAATAATAAGTCTGCTCCTCTTTAGGAACCTGCCTTATAATTATTATGCACTAGGTATAAAAAGTTTCTTTTATGTTTGTTGGTCTCTGTGTACATCGTTGTTTGTACAGTATAAGAAGAAATCAGGTCAATCTTTGAAGAATTATTCTCACAGAAAAATTATGAAGAAGGGGGGGGGGAGACATAATTTTAAAATGTTCTAAAATTTTAAAAGATTCATATAATTTTCAATTCACTTTTCAAATTAACCTTAATGAAACTAGTTCCAAGTGATAATATTATTTCGGATTACACCAATCCTTCTAAAATATCAATTTAGAAATATACAATAAAGATCTCATTCTCTTTTTTACTATATATATATATATATATATATATATATATATATATATATATATATATATATATTATATATTAATTTATAAATATAAGGGGTTACCACCTATGCTGGCACCCTCACATACCTGGCCCGGTCTCCATACCTGGCCCGGTCACCATACCTGGCCCGGTCTCCATACCTGGCCCGGTCTCCATACCTGGCCCGGTCTCCATACCTGGCCCGGTCTCCATACCTGGCCCGGTCACCATACCTGGCCCGGTCACCATACCTGGCCCGGTCACCATACCTGGCCCGGTCACCATACCTGGCCCGGTCACCATACCTGGCCAAGTTGTTACCTTTCCGTCATATTAATTCACCTTTCCAGACTCCAGTAACCACTTTCTCACCAAGATTGTGATGGTTGGGTGGCCGAGAGTCCCAGAAATGGTGTACAATCATTTGACCATTTCATCTCCATCCTTTGTTCGTGGGGATAGTCCCATCACTGGACGTTACTCCTATCCCTCGCTCCACTTACATGCATTCCATTCTTTCTTTTTGCCTCTTCCATTTTACCCTCCGTGTGCATTGGTTAAGCTCCTCTTCTCCCTCTCTCTCTCTCTCCTCCCCTTTAAATTTCTTTCCCTTTTCCTTTGGCATTATCTCACCCTCTCACCCTCCTCCCTCCCCCCCTTCCTTCGCCTTTATCCGCCTTCTGTCGCTATCTCGTTTTTTTTTTCATTAGCAGCGCTACCTGTTCCTCCCTGGCCGGTCCATGTGCTTGCTGGGGCCCACTGGTCAACCTTCCCACAGAGCCTCGTCTGTTGCACACCCGACGAGCCTCCACGTGCAAATTTTTGAAGATTAAACTGTTGCTTTCAGATTCAAAGTTCGAATCCTTAGCCAGAGTGGATCCTACGTCCTCGACTGGTTCGCTCTAATCGGATCTAATCTTCTACGTCTGTTACGTTCAACGTCTCGAAGGCTGCGTACCTTGAGGTTACCTTGAGGTGCTTCCGGGGCTTGGCCCGGTCGTCGACCAGGCCTCCTGGTTGCTGGACTGATCAATCAGGCTATTGGACGCGGCTGCTCGCAGCCTGACGTATGAGTCACAGCCTGGTTGATCAGGTATCCTTTGGAGGTGTTTGTCAAGTTCTCTCTTGAACACTGTGAGGGGTCGGCCAGTTATGCCCCTTATGTGTAGTGGAACCGTGTTGAACAGTCTCGGGCCTCTGATGTTGATAGTTCTCTCTTGAACACTGTGAGGGGTCGGCCAGTTATGCCCCTTATGTGTAGTGGAACCGTGTTGAACAGTCTCGGGCCTCTCATGTTGATATTTCTCTCTTGAACACTGTGAGGGGTCGGCCAGTTATGCCCCTTATGTGTAGTGGAACCGTGTTGAACAGTCTCGGGCCTCTGATGTGATAGTTCTCTCTTGAACACTGTGAGGGGTCTGCCAGTTATGCCCCTTATGTGTAGCGGGAGCGTGTTGAACAGTCTCAGGCCCCTGATGTTGATAGAGTTCTCTCTCAGAGTACCTGTTGCACCTCTGCTCTTCAATGGGGGTATTCTGCACATCCTGCCATGTCTTCTGGTCTCATGTGATGATATTTCTGTGTGCAGGTTTGGGACCAGCTACTCTACTGTTTTCCACGTATAGATTATTATGTATCTCTCCCGCCTGCGCTCAAGGGAATACAGATTTAGGCTCTTTAGTCGATCTCAGTAGTTCAGATGTTTTACTGAGTGGATTCTAGCAGTAAAGGATCTCTGCACGCTCTCCAGGTCAGCAATTTCTCCAGCTATGAAAGGGGCTGTCATTGTGCAGCAGTACTCCACTCTAGAGAGCACAAGCGTTTTGAAAAGTGTCATCATCGGTATAGCATCTCTAGTGTGAAAAGTTCTTGTTATCCAACCTGTCATTTTTCGTGCAGTTGTGACGGCTACTTTATTGTGTTCTTTAAAGGTAAGGTCTTCCGACATGAGTACACCCAGATCCTTTACATTGCCTTCTCGTGCTATGTTATGATTTGTCTGAGTTTTGTACGTGGTTTCCGTTTTTATATTTTCATTTTTTCCATAGCGCATGAGCTGGAAATTATTCTCGTTAAAAAATGCTTATGTGTCTCTAAGTCGGTTTGATGCTGTAGAGATGTTCAGCATCGTTAAGTTCATTCCCACAGGTTCATGTCTGAGACT
>WNGS01164962.1:0-13232 GCA_020271785.1 Procambarus virginalis
ACTGCTTTCTTCACGTTATGTCAAATTTTTGCGTTTGCAAAACATTACGTATTCGAAGTGCCTACGTATTATCTCTTCTTCTGATAGTAGGTGCAGTTTGCATGAAGGTTTTGTCCTCCCGATGACTGCACCAGTACAGATGTTGGTGGACGCGTTTATCTTGAGGATGATAAGAGTTTCAAAAGTGCTTGTTGCGTTGTGGTGTAACAGAGGAGCGGCGACTAGAACAGAGGTGTGAGTTAGAGCGAGACTTGCCGCACCGTATGTTGTTTTATGGTCTCAGCTGATCCTTGGTACTGCGACGAGGCGGTTGTTTTCTGTGTTTAGCTGTTGGTGGCGCCAGGTATTAATGTGGCGCGGGTCAGATGTGGCCCAGTTTGTTGGTCGACTGGAGATATTTAGCCAGTGCTTTGACTATTTGGTATTTTTCTTGTAACGAGTGGTCACCGCCTCCTAATATATGCTCGATGGTAAAGGGTATTTAAGTGAAATAAGTACTTGTTTGAGATTTACTCTGGCACTATAATGTCGGAGCAGTGAAGGAGATAGTGTTCGACTGTTTCAGCACCTGACAGTGGATGCAGAGTTCGTTGATGTCTGTTCTGTACTTTGAGCTGTGTGCTGCTAGTTTGGTATGTCCCAGCCTTAATCTGGTCATCGCTATATCAATTTCTCTGCTTTTATATCTGACATGTTTCCAAGTTTCCCATTTCTTTTTTATGGACCCATAGTGCAAAGGTGAGCATAACGTTTTCCATTTCGTCGCAAAATCTTGGGTGGCATTTTGAAGGCTCCTTTACGTGCAACATGGGGAATGGATGACGGGTAATGTGAGGTGTGTTGTGCATTGCTTTGGCTAGTTGATCTACTAGTTCATTATGGAGAATACCACAATGCGCTGGGACCCATTGGATAGAGGTATCATAACCGTTTAATCGATGTTCATGAAGAAGTTGAAGACATGGGTAAACAAACTCCTTGCACGTTGTTGAAGAGTATGTAATGGCTTGAATCGCACTCTTGGAGTCACTACAGATTGTATATGTCCCGATTGTAATGTTGTGATTATTTGGAGAGCTTGATATAAGGCATATAATTCAGCTGTGAAAACAGATAGTTGGTTTGGTAATCGCCATCCCTGCTTGAGATGGTATTCCGGTATCCATACAGCGCTAGTGACCGAGGGTACGTTGTTCATGATGATGCGAGATCCATCTGTATAAATCTCTGTGGTATTTGGGTAGCAATTTTTCATTGTTGAGAGAAGACTGAGGCTATGGCTGAGTTTGGTGCAGACTTTGGAATGTTGTCTTCGAGTTGTATTGCTGTATTAGGAGTTGTATAAAGCCAAGGTGGAATAGGGGGAACAGTAAGTTGGGTTTCCGAGTTTTGGAGTAGAGAGAGGTCTATATTTAGGTTGTTTGTAGCCCGTGTGAGGAAAGGTTGCGAGTGATTTGTTGGGAAGCGGGGGATATGTGGGTTAACTGTTGGGTTAATTTTTGATCTGTATGGGTGTGTCTGGTGAGCAGTGGTACAGAGTGACAGATAGTTGGCACACATTATGTCTCGTCTGATGGCTAGGCTTGTGAGGCCCGTTTCCCCGTAAAGTCCGAGGATAGGAGTGGAACGCATTGCGCCACATATAAGTCGCATGGCATTGTTTTGAATGACCTCTAGGCTCTGTAGGTTGGTAGGCGCAGCCGACGCATATGCTTGGCAACAATAGTCCAGTTGGCTGCGAATGTAGGTTGTATAGAAACGGAGCAGGATTTTATGGTGTGCTCCCCAGGTGGTGCCAGTGAGGGCTTTCAGTATGGCGAGTCGGGGTTGTGTCGTCTGTTTAAGGTGTTGAATGTGTGCTTTCCAGGTAAGTGAGGGCGAGTCTAAGTGCATGCCAAGGTATTTATGTTCTTGTACGTGTTGGATGGGAGTGTTGTGTATTGTGAGGGTAGGTAGATGAGCAAGTCTTTTTTTAGTGAAAATTTGATAATAGGTTTTGGTAGTACTAACTTGAAGGCCCCATTGTTGTGTCCAATCTATGAGGTGGTCAAGTGCTGTTTGCATTGTTGAGACTGTATTAGGTAAGGCATTGTCTGAATAATACAATGTTAAGTCGTCAGCGTACGCCGAGAGGTGAACAGGATGGGTGTTTGGCAAATCTGCTAAGAATGCAGCAAAAAGGGTTGGGCTTAGTATGGAGCCTTGTGGGACACCCGTTTGTATTGGGATGTCATCGGAAAACTCGCCTTGTATATAGACTTTAGAGGTCCTGTTCGTAAGATAGGATTTTAACCATGAAAGTAATCTTCCCTGTACGCCTAAACGCGCAAGCTTTGCGAGGAGGCAAGTATGAGGAATGCTATCAAAAGCTCCTTTGAGGTCTAAGTAGAGAACAATACAAAATTTGCTGCTTCTGAGGGCGGTGCGGATTTCATGTTCAAGGCTCCACACTCGATCATATTTGATCGAGTGTGGAGCATTGCGGTCGAAATCCAGCTTGGAGTGACGGTATAATATTATTATACTCTAGGTACCATTGGAGGCGAGTATGTACTAGTCTTTCCATGACTTTACTGAGGCATGATAATAGGGAAATAGGTCTGTATGACGCAGGTTGGGATGGGTCTTTTCCTGGTTTAAGGAACGGAAGAATAATACTGGTCTGCCATTGTGAGGGAATATTTCCGTGAGTCCAGCATAGGTTGTAATAGTTTAGGATAGTACTATGTGCAGTCGATGGAAGATATTTAATGAGTTCATATGGAATTCCATCCTCTCCAGGTGCCTTGCCAAGAGGTAGGCGAGTTAAGGCTAAGTGTAGCTCGCTTAAGGTGAACATGTTGTCGACGCCGAGCATGGGTAGCAGTATGGCACGGTCAATTTCTTGTCTGAGGGGGAGTTCTTGGGCATGAAAGAAGGGTGTTGAGAGGGTAACTTTAAGACATTCAGCAAGAACATTTGCACGCTCCTGAGGTGTTTGACAGAGTGAACCGTTGATCATCAGGGGAAACGAAGGGAATGTTGGGCGACCTTTAATGCTGTTAAATGTAGCCCAGACTTTTGAATGTGGCGTAGTGGGTGTGAGGCTATCACAAAATTTTGCCCATGATGCTCGCTTTGCTGACAGTATGGTTTTTTTGGCTTCTGCTGTGGCCCGCCGGAGATTAACCCAGTTCTGTAGGGAGGGTTGACGTCTTTGTTTTTGTATGGCTCGTCGGCGTAAGGCGACTGTTCGTGCACATTCTGCGTTCCACCACGGTTTAAGTGGTTTGTTGGACCTATGTCCTGAAGTTTTCTTAAGCATTTGGGTGGCTGCAGAATTTATGGCCGAGGTGATTGTGGACAGTCGCGTGTTTGGGTCTACATCGTCTGTATCTGGGAGACAGACAGTATCAGCCCATTTTTTCTTATCTAGTTTCTTAATGTTCCACTTGGGGAGCGTTAGGGGGTGGGTTGGTGGCTGAAAGTTAGTAAATTTTATAATGAGGGGTTTGTGGTCACTACCAATATCTGGTCCAGTATGAAACTGTAGTTCATGTTGAAAGTGTGCAGAGCCAAAGCAGATGTCCAATGAGGCTTCATAATTAGTTCTGTAGTTAAAGTAGGTTGCAAGGTAGGGCGGCGAAAGAAGAATATATGGTGTAGTGTCTAAGTAGTTATATAAGTCGGTGCCTGCAGTATTTTGGGTACCTCTACTCCATGTGGGGTGGTTTGCATTTAGATCACCTGTAACAATGATCGGTTGCCGTAATTGGTTAAGATAAAATTCCAGTTCATTTAAATTTATTGTGCCACCAGGGTTGTATATACCCAGAAAGGATATGTGTGTGCCATTGTAGGGTATTAGGCATGCTAAAATTTCTAGTTTACCATTTACAAAATGTGTAAGCGTTACAGGTTTACATGTCATGTTACTCCGTGTTAGGAGGAAAATACCACCACCCATACGGTTTGGTCTGTCCAGTCTCTGCATCTGAAAGTTTTTAAAAATAGGATTTTGTTTGGGAGTGAGCCAGGATTCGGTTATGAAAGCTAAGTCCGGTTTGGATGAGTAAAGGAATTGTTTAAGTTCAGTGAGGGATGTTTTAATGCTTTTTGCGTTCCAAGTCATGAAGGTTAGGGGAGCCATTTAGGATGTATGGGGTATGGATGTGTCTGTTTTCCTTGGCATGCCAGTAGTAGTACGTGTTGGATACCTAGATGTGGATGTGGGCTGTGTCTTACTCTTGGTACTGGCGGTTTGTGTTTGTGGCAAGTCAGCCTGTGGAATGATTTTGGTAAGGCGTGCTAGGGAGTTATTTATGAGTTTTTCTATCATCTGTTCAAACAATGTGTGTCCAGCAATGGTGGCTTTGTTTGGGCGGATGTCAGTGTCTGTAGCTGTTGATGGGATGTCTTTTGGGTCAGCCTCAGGGGTGGGTTGTGTTACTTGTGTAAAGAATTTAGTTAGAAGTCGGTCCAGCGTCTTTTCTACTGCATTTTCGATGCGTGTGATAAAAGTTTCAACAAGATCATTTTCAATACGAGTGACAAGAGTTTCAACAAGATCAGGATTCAGTTGTGCATTTTGTGAGAGATTGTTGGACCCCGGGGTTGTGGGAGTGTCGGTGACAGATATATCAGGTACACGCAAAGGTTGTGTTTGAGTGTGAGGTAGTGTTTGATGATGGGCTGTGTTAGGTTGTTTCAGTACACTACTGTATAGTAGGTTGTTGGTAGGGAGAACCTTTGTTTTTGCTGCTGCTGCTGCTATGTATGAGGGACATTGTTTGAATGTAATGTCGTGATCGCCACCACAGTTTGAGCAGGTAACTGTATCTGATGTACAGTCTTGCGTGTAATGGGAACCAGAGCATTTCCCACATTTAATGTCTTTGGTGCAGCCTTTCCAGGTATGGTTAAAACCTTTACATTTAAAACACTGAGTGGGACGTGGTATATACACCTCTAGTTTATGGAGGAAGCCGTTTAACCAAATACTCTCAGGGGGGATGTAGTCTAGAAAGGTAAGCAGAGCAGTGCCTGTATCACTCAGTTCTCCGTTTATTCTTCGCATAAATTTTTTGATTCCATGGATCGGGATGTCATGTGTCTCAAGTTGTGCTTTGATGTCTTCTACACTGATGTCTACCACATGTCGGATTACATATTTTGTTAATCGGTCCCCTAGTGGAATATAGCACTTGACTTTGTGGCCACAGATGTCAGTAATGTCTGAAAGCTTTAGTTCTTCGCCGTGTTTGTGGTCCACTGCGATCAGGTTTTTTTGTTTATTTGGTCTCATATTGTGCACATTGATCCCGAATATCTTGGGAATGGCATTATATGTAAGATACTTTGTGCCCTGCTATTTCTGAACACATTTTCCTCTTCGCCATCAAAGGCAATGATGAAGGTTTGCAAATCAGAACAACTTGGCCTACCTTGGTTGAGCTGTGGAAGTTGATACTGAGGCCGCGTGGTGCCGGCATGGCCTCTGTTTACCTCTGCAAGTTGGCGGCGTTTCGCCTCCAATCTGTTTGCCTTGCTGTGATGTTTGCTGTCTAGGAAATCTCCATCTAGATCCTCTTCTAAGACCGGGTGACGTTCATGATCTAAATGTGTGGTATGCGACAGTGGTTTCCCAGTGTCCTCAAAGGTATCGTCAATATTTGTAGGAGAGACGCTGCGTGAACCTCCACCAGTCGCCATGACGCTCGTCGTGCCTACGTATTATACATGGATTGCCAGTAGAAAATAATTTGAACGACGTATACGAGGAGAGCGAGTCGACGGACCACCTGGCATATTCAAACAAACTATGATGGGCAGACTGTATACCATGCATTCCAATCAGGGTGAATGTTTCTTTCTTCGCAAGCTGTTGGTAAATGTCCCCGGTCCAACGTCTTTCCAGCAATTGAGATTTGTCAGCGGCGTAACATACGCCACTTTCCGTAGCGCATGTCAAGCTCTGAATTTATTGGAGAAAATTCAACGACTGACACTGGGATGTATGCATTAATGACACGTTCAACACGTCACATCCAAATCAAATTCGTACATTGTTTGCAATCATATTGACCACCGGCTCTCCTTCATCTCCAACAGAGTATTGGAGAAACACAAATCGCACATGGCTGAAGATATTGTCAGTCGAATACGCAAGGAAAATACTAATATGAACATGAATTTCACATCAGAGATCTACAACGAAGCGTTGAAAATGAGTATCCAGTTCTAAGAGACCAAAATGTTGTTTTGGTTTCTGAGAACGGATATAATTTAATGGTAATTGGTATGTATCCAGTTCGATAAGACCAAAATGTTGTTTCAGTCTGAGAACTGATATAGATTAATATTAAATGGTATCCGGTTCGAAGAGACCAAAATGTTGGGTATCTGGGGCTTGAACTCAGAAATTAAATTATTTAATTATTGTATTGAAATAACTCGAAGGACCACCCACTTTTGAGAAAAGAGGGAAAACAAATAAAAGTGATCATTTGAATGACACTAGAGAACCAGTGTCTATGGAAACTCATTTAATAAATAATCACTTGAAAATAATGAAGACTGTAATTATTAATTAAAGCCAAAGCCTCAAATATCAACATTGGGGGGTTATTTCTAGAAGTTCATATATATCTAGGAACCAGTGTGGTTCGTCACTAGTTCATTGTGGTATTAATAACATGGTAAATCTAACTACAATATATTCAAATATATGGTAATCAAATTATAATCATTATGATCATTAATCACTGAGCATAAATATTGAGCACAGTTAAAGCATAAACATTATTTACCAAATCTGGCAATAATCATTCTATGGAAATTGCTATATGAATTATAGAATCAATAATCAAATTGAATAAATTTGTAAGAAAAATGTGTCTTAGCTGTAAGACGATTTCTAACGCCAGGTCATCATTCGTCCTCGTGGTCACGGAATCCCCATAGAGAAAGAACTCGAGGTAAATAACACGATTGATGAGAATCTTGCTGGCACCTCAAATACACGCTGTAAGCAAAGGAATGTAAAGTAGCGATTGACTAGGCTACAAATTATGTTCAGATATTCATGAAACTGAGATGAGTGATAAACATTACTAACATGTTATTTTTGATGTTCATTCTTCCTGACGACAAACTACTCACAAATGTACTACCTACTTTGATGCATCAAAACTAGGGAAATACTTATGTGAGCGTAACAGAGTACTGAGGTCTGCCGAAATTCGCGTCTGCCAGTCCCAATGTTCACTGCTGTGCACACTTAATTATGAGTCCTGGTTCTAATTGTAGACGCGTTATTAACTGACGAGGCACTAGAGAACACATAGGCAAGTAAATTTCACTTATTAACTGGGTATCAACGTAATTCTTGTCGATAAGAATTCCCAGCAACTGCCATGTGCTTCACCCACGCTGCCTCGTGACCAAGCCTTGTTGAGTAATGGCGTCGCCGCCCTCCCTCCCCGCTCTCGCATTCACCACGGAAATTATTAAACACGAATTATTCTTTTCCGCGCAATTATGGATGAAATGCGATAATATGAACTGGGTTGCAATTATAGGGATTTAATAATTATAATATTCTCGATAAATGATCTCTAGCGAGAAATGGAGATGATATTTACACTTCTCCAGAGCATTCGATCGTAACAGAATAAAAACTGTTACTAAATAATTTCAATTAATAACTCTTGATTTTACATGATCAGGAGTCATATTATCAGCAATATGCTCAGATTAAATTATATTAACACTACTGTTAGTGGTGTTAAGAGCTACTGCAATTAGTAAGGTAATGGTAATTTATTATAATATAATAATAGATGATAAGTGTTGGAAATTTCCAACAGGTGGTGACGGTGGTGTGTGGTGGTGACGTTGGTGTGTGGTGGTGATGGTGGTGTGTGGTGGTGACGGTGGTGTGTGGTGGTGATGGTGGTGTGTGGTGGTGATGGTGGTGTGTGATGGTGACGGTGATGTGTGGTGGTGACGGTGGTGTGTGGTGGTGACGGTGGTGTGTGATGGTGATGGTGGTGTGTGATGATGACGGTGGTGTGTGATGGTGACGGTGATGTGTGGTGGTGACGGTGGTGTGTGGTGGTGACGGTAGTGTGTGGTGGTGATGGTGGTGTGGGATGATGACAGTGGTGTGTGGTGGTGACGGTGATGTGTGGTGGTGACGGTGGTGTGTGGTGGTGACGGTAGTGTGTGGTGGTGACGGTGGTGTGTGGTGGTGACGGTGGTATGTGGTGGTGACGGTGGTGTGTGGTGGTGACGGTGGTGTGAGGTGGAGACGGTGGTGTGTGGTGGTGACGGTGGTGTGTGGTGATGGTGATGTGTGGTGGTGACGGTGGTGTGTGGTGGTAACGGTGGTGTGTCGTGGTGACGGTGATGTGTGGTGGTGACTTTGATGTGTGGTGGTGACGGTGGTGTGCTGAGGTGACGGTTATGTGTGATGATGACGGTGGCGTGTGGTGGTGACGGTGGTGTGTTGTGGTAAAGGTGGTGTGTGGTGGTGACGGTGGTGTGTGATGATGACGGTGGTGTGTGGTGATGACGGTGGTGTGTGGTGGTGACGGTGGTGTGTGGTGGTGACGGTGGTGTGTGGTGGTGACGGTGGTGTGTGGTGGTGACGGTGGTGTGTAGTGGTGACGGTGGTGTGTGATGGTGACGGTGGTGTGAGGTGCTGATGGTGATGTGTGGTGGTGACGGTGGTGTGTGGTGGTAATGATGGTGTGTGGTGGTGAAGGTGATGTGTAGTGGTGACGGTGATGTGTGGTGGTGACGGTGGTGTGTTGTTGTGACGGTGATGTGTGATGATGACGGTGGTGTGTGGTGGTGACGGTGGTGTATTGTGGTAACGGTGTGTGTGATGATGACGGTGGTGTGTGGTGGTGACGGTGGTGTGCGGATGTCGGAGGTGAGTGGTGATGATGGTGGTGTGTGGTGGTGATGGTGATGTGTGGTGGTGACGGTGGTGTGTGGTTGTAACGGTGGTGTGTGGTGGTGACGGTGATGTGTAGTGGTGACGGTGATGTGTGGTGGTGACGGTGGTGTGAGGTGGAGACGGTGGTGTGTGCTGGTCATCGTGACGGTTCGTCACCGTCACCGTTGGTGACGGTGACGAAACGGTGGTATGTGGTGGTGACGGTGGTGTGTGGTGGTGACGGTTGTGTGAGGTGGAGACAGTGGTGTGTGGTGGTGACGGTGGTGTGTGGTGGTGATGGTGATGTGTGGTGGTGACGGTGGTGTGTGGTGGTAACGGTGGTGTGCTGAGGTGACGGTGATGTGTGATGATGACGGTGGCGTGTGGTGGTGACGGTGGTGTGTTGTGGTAACGGTGGTGTATGGTGGTGACGGTGGTGTGTGGTGGTGACGGTGGTGTGTGGTGGTGACGGTGGTGTGAGGTGGAGACGGTGGTGTGTGGTGGTGACGGTGGTGTGTGGTTGTAACGGTGGTGTGTGGTGGTGACGGTGATGTGTAGTGGTGACGGTGATGTGTGGTGGTGACGGTGGTGTTTTGTGGTGACGGTGATGTGTGATGATGACGGTGGTGTGTGGTGGTGACGGTGGTGTGTTGTGGTAACGGTGTGTGTGGTGGAGACGGTGGTGTGTGATGATGACGGTGGTGTGTGGTGATGACGATGGTGTGTGGTGGTTACGGTGGTGTGTGGTGGTGACGGTGGTGTGCGGATGTCGGAGATGAGTGGTGGTGACGGTGCTGTGTGGTGGTGACGGTGGTGTGGTGACGGTGGTGTGTGGTGGTGACGTTGGTGTGTGGTGGTGAAGGTGGTGTGTGTTGGTGACGGTGATGTGTGGTGGTGACGGTGGTGTGTGGTGGTGACGGTGGTGACGGTGGTGACGGTGGTGTGTGGTGGTGACTCTGGTGACGGTGGTATGAGGTGGTGACGGTGGTGTGTGGTGGTGAAGGTGGTCTGTGGTGATGACGGTGGTGTGTGGTGGTGACGGTGGTGTGTGATGATGAAGGTGGTGTGTGGTGGTGACGGTGGTGCGCGGATGACGGAGATGAGTGGTGGTGACGGTGGTGTGTGGTGGTGACGGTGGTGTGTGGTGGTGTCGGTGGTGTGTGGTGGTGACGGTGGTGTGTGGTGGTGACGGTGGTGTGTGGTGGTGACGGTGGTGTGTGGTGGTGACGGTGTTGTGTGGTGGTGTTGGTGGTGTGTGGTGGTGACGGTGGTGTGTGGTGGTGAGTAGTATAAACCAGGCCAGATCGGCGCCTTTTTGCTTTTTCCGACGGCACCGATCTGGCCCCATGTTTTTTCGTTGCCCCGGTGAGATTTAACGGTCCTCATCTGGCCCCATGTTTTTTCGTTGCCCCGGTGAGATTTAACGGGCCTCATCTGGCCCCATGTTTTTTCGTTGCCCCAGTGAGATTAAACGGCGCCAACCTGGCCCCATGTTTTTTCGTTACCTTGGTGAGATTTAACGGCCCTCATCTGGCCCCATGTTTTTTCGTTGCCTCGGTGAGATTTAACGGTCCTCATCTGGCCCCATGTTTTTTCGTTGCCCCAGTGAGATTAAACGGCGCCAACCTGGCCCCATGTTTTTTCGTTACCTCGGTGAGATTTAACGGTCCTCATCTGGCCCCATGTTTTTTCGTTGCCCCGGTGAGATTTAACGGTCCTCATCTGGCCCCATGTTTTTTCGTTGCCCCAGTGAGATTAAACGGCGCCAACCTGGCCCATGTTTTTTCGTTACCTCGGTGAGATTTAACGGTCCTCATCTGGCCCCATGTTTTTTCGCTGCCCCGGTGACCCGTGCACAGACATCGCTAATGGTCAATGACGTCACCAGGTGGCTGCTCAGTGACCCTGCACAGGTACGTTCAAGGGGATTAAAAGGTCGTGGCTTGGCGTACCAATTTTTAGTTACCTCTGCTAGTGATCGTCTTATAGTTTATAAATCCATTCAGTCACACCTTTAACATGTCACCTCTATTTCTTCACTTTTCTAGAGAATGTAATTTAAGCTTTGTCAATCTTTCTTCGGAGATTGCTTATTGAGCATAGGGCAAATAAAAAATGAAAACCCACTATCATCCATATGTATGAAAACAGTCCCCTGCCATGCATGGAAACTTCAATGCGATTTCAGTACTAATCCAATATTGCTTCATAAGCATAAATATATATGTACGTATATAAATATATATGCACATCTCATATTCACTCAAAACATGCCTCCCCCCCACACCTTGCTGTAGAATATAACAAATCAAAATTCTCATTCAGTAAAAGCATGTCTTCTGCAGTTACCTACTTTTCTGACGTCATCATCCCTAATGCGCTTAAGCCCCCCAATGAGCTTCCAGCCACGTGCTAATGTCGGTCCTATAGGAGGTTCACACATAAGTGTGAACTATTAATCTGGCTTAATACCTCACCTATACTCTGTGCTTCACCAGAGTCGATATTCAGCTATAATAGCTCGTATTTTCGCTCATTGCTCCTATTTTTCTGTTATTCATAAACCCTATTAAACCTTCTTTACCTAACCTATTATATATAACAAACAAATACATTCTACAGACCAGTTGATGTTGTTGTTTAGCAACACGAAAAGCGACCTCAGGTATGGGGATGATGAGGTATTGCGGGTCATTAGCATATAAGTGTTAAGGTATCACAGCACCTGACTTGTCAACTATGTGTGACGTCACCAGATGACCAATGCAGCCTTTAGCGTCCTATTGGCATTTGTACTGAATTTGATGTTATTATTCAAAATGGCTAGGCTAACCATCCCCACTTAACCTAATCAGAGGTTTAAGAATATACATTTTATTCATCCACAACTGTAATTATTATTCGGTAATAAGTGCAAAATTATAACAGCAGGCCAAATGTCGTACTGCAATTTAAGCAGCATCGTACGTCTGGCAGCATGACAGGTAAGCTGACCTGGCCGCCATTCCCCCAGTCAATGGGGTCAGTTCATCTCTATCTCTCCCAGCTTGCAGAAGAAGCCAGCATCGCTCCTGGACATTTCACCAAACCTCTGTATTATTCAACAACAATACGCAACCATGGAAACTTGTCCTTTCTGCAATAACCCAAAGCAGGGGAAAATGCATTTGTGCCGTGTTAAGTGTGAAGTGTGTCATATTTCATATATGGCAAACTCGCGTCGTGTGTGTTATAACCTGTCCCCAGTGTGAAGATAAACCTCGCGGGCATTATGACAAGATCTGCACCACCTGCTCCAAAGTATTTTGTGCCAACCGTAAGTATTATTATTATTATTTATTATTATTATTATTTTTGCCTGCATAATTTTCTCGTCAATGATAGTAGACGTTTTTTTTTGCATGTGTTATATAGATAGTTCATTTCCAATTAATATCCGTGGTGATCAATGTTGATAATCCGATAAATTTTAATTATTTCTATTTATTTAAAAAATATATATTCTGCAGGATATAACCCCGAAGCATGTCCATTTTGCATGTATTTGGCGGAGAAAGACAACCACATGCAATCTTCGGGCAGTTCTGAATCAGAGGTTTTAGAAGCTTCTCTGCCTGAAAGTACACGATATGAAAGTGAGTCTTATTTTATTTTTTTACTATTATTCTCCATTATTTATGTCTGTTGCGGTATTCCAAATATAACATTAACATTAGCCATTAATAGGAACATTGATTTATATAATTTTTTGTTTAGGTTCACCAGTTGAGCAGATAGTTGAGGAGGAGGATTATCCTCGTGGAGGGGGAAGATGTGTTGGAGAGCCTAGCACTAGTCAAGCTCATACGCCGCTATTAGAAGATAGCAACAACAGCAGGAGCACTCCAGATCGTATGTATCATCCTCAAAAATTATTTTATTTCCATATTGTTTCATTATTTATATATAAACTATCCTACATTCAATTTATATTATTTATTAAAAAGCAATATTCTTGTTTCTTATAGATTCGCAACTGGAGGAGAGTGCCGACTCCCTGCATTTGGTTTGGGAAGCAGATTCAGATATGGAAGCCAGCCAGCCTATCGCTAATTCTCCACCACCACCTCAGGAACAGGAACAGCAGGTAGATGTTTTGCTTTCTCCTCAACCCGAAGTGCTTGAAGTGATAAATAATTTCAATGGGGGGTACATACGCCATTCATATAGCATCCCAGATCATGCCCAAGGTGATCCTGCCCATTATTTAACTATATATTGTGATTATTTCATCCTGCAAATAGAATCCTTGTTTGATGCCGTTCACCCC
>WNGS01164962.1:14232-26482 GCA_020271785.1 Procambarus virginalis
AATTTCCTCCTGCCCTTTTAATATACCCGGATTTTACTTTTAATTTACAATGGCTAAATCAAGAAAATGAACCTGATTTTGAGGGCGAGTTACCTATAAGGGCTGAACAACGCACTGTAACTAGGCATGAGGCTATTGTTGTCGTAGATCAATGGATTGCTGAATTGGATAATAAGTTAGAAGAGTTCTTTGCCGAGACAGAAGGTTCAAGTCTAGGTATACAGAGCATTTCTGGTTTTTATATCAATTCTATAGCCGTTCAGCATCCCATCCGTCTAGGAGAATACGTGCCGTATCCAGATAAATTGCGCGGTTCAAAACATGTTTTCAACCCTAAAGGGGAACAAAATATATGTTTAATCCAATGTTTGGCAGCATATATATATGTTTAGCTCAGGGGATGACATCAAAAAACATTGTCAGGCGTTCCAAATCAGCCAGGTGGTGTCTTAGATTTGTCCGTTGGAGTGAGGATATAGAAATACCCATAACGTACGATAATATCAATAAAATTGAAAGTATGAATAAATTAAGTATATATATCTATGTGCTTACACGCGAAGATAACTGGTACTACATTAGCTTAGCTTGGAAAGGCAGAGAACATTCTGCTCGTAAAGTACCATTACTCATGCTGGAGGATCAACATCTTGCGCTCATTAAAGATTTCAATCAATACGTTCGCAACATGCGCAGCCATTCATATGAGATCCCTAACAATCATATTTTTTGTCATTCCTGTTTAATTCATTTATCACCTGATGCTATGCGTGATCACGAAGAGTCATGTGAAGTTAAACAAACATTGAAATTTTACCCTGAAGGTCATAAAATCAAGTTCAAAAATTACGGTCGTGCTTATGGACCTTCTCACACGGCCTATTATTATTTCGATTGCTTGTTGGACCTCTCCAATCCCCAAGGTATGATTGAGAAGCGTCACAAAGCCGTGGCATATGCTTTTATCATCATCAACAGGGAATTGGAGATGGTAGATAAATTAACGTATATGGGGGATGACCCAGTGAATCATTTCATAGATACTTTGGAGAAGTCATGGAAGAGAATTAAATCTACCATGCCTAAATACAAAATATCTATGACACGTGCACATTGGCAAGCCCATAGACGTCAGACCACATGTGAAATGTGTTATAGGCCATTCAAATCGGCTATGGACAAGCACCGTCATCATGATCATGCCATTGAATTTAATAATTATCTAGCAGCCTATTGCCGTAGGTGTAACATGTTGTGCAGAAATTCATATAAATATTTGTATACATTCTCTCACAATGCAGCTTATGACCTCGGGGTAATTTTAAATGAAATGTCTAACCTCCCTAACCGTAAAGTTGATATTGCCTCCAAAGATGGATTTAAGTTCATGAAAGTAGATATCGGTAAACTTCGGTTTATGGATAGTCTGGCTTTACTAAATGGTGGGCTTGAAAAACTAGCTAAAGAACATATCAAGGAAGGTAAACCTACCACTTACACCTCAGTTATGCTAGATGATGTCCCTGCAGCCGCCCATCATTTATTAAAGACGGGTAAACAAGTATTCTGTTATGACTATATTTCATCTTTGGAGAAATTAAATGAACCGGCTCTTCCTCCTCCCGAAGCTTTTTTCAATACTTTAAAACACGAGGCCATAAGCGAGACCGATTGTACACAGGCTAAAGAAGTCTTTAGATTAGCGGAATGCAAGACCATTGGGGATTACTTGAAGGTCTATTTGAAAGTAGATACTGGAGTATTGTGTGATGTGTTTACTGTATGGCGCAAGACCATGCTTGAGCTGTACAAGTTAGACATTACACACTATGTCTCATTATCTAGTTTTGCGTGGGACGCTTTCTTGTTTAAGAGTCAAGTTGTCTTGGACTCTATTTCTGATCCCCATTTGTATGATGTATTGCGTAGAAATCTAAGAGGCGGATTTACCTCTGTTGTGCGGCAACACACAAGTGTACAAAATGAGCATACGGGTGCTGATCCTTCTAGTACTGATAAATATATTTTGTATTTGGATTTTAATGGCTTATACGCCACCTGTATGACAGAACTGCTTCCTCAAGGCGGGATCCGTAAATTATCTGCTGCCGAATGTAATGATTGGCTCCAACAAGGATTGGAAAATATTGCGTGTGATGGGGATAAGGGTTATTGGGTCATGTGTGATACCAAGCATGTCGCACCTGAGGTGGCTCGATACACCGATGATTTACCCTTAACCCTGTCACACGCTAATATTTCAACTGATCTTCTGTCAGATTATAGCAAACATATTTTAAATACCGAAGATCGCAAACTCCCCAAGAAAAACAATAAATTAATTGCTTCTCATCTCCCTCAAAAAGATTACTTGGTCAGTTTAGATTTGCTTCAGATGCTGATGAAATTGGGATTAGAAGTAGCTAAGGTTAATGCAGTTTATGAATTCCAACAAAGCAAGTACCTTAAGGAATTTGTTGAAACAAATGCTCGTGAACGTGCAAATACACCTTGCGCCATTAAGGGTAAAGCGTTCAAGCTAGTATCAAATGCAATTTACGGCAAGAGTTTGACAAATGTAAGTAAATATGGTGATCAGCATTATTTAGTTACATCTCGAGACAAATTCCAAAAGCTTGCACGAAATCCGTTCTTCAAACGAAGCATTTTGTTGAGCGAAGACAGAGTCATTTGCACGGTTAAGAAACAATCACTTAAAGTCAATACACCAACCTATTTGGGCTTCCAGATCTTGCAAATAGCTAAGAGGATCCTATATGACTTTTGGTATAATACGATCAAAGTTCATTATGGAGACAAAGCTAGATTGTTGTATACGGATACAGATTCGTATTTGATTGAATTGACCTGTCCAAATGCTTTTGAGGAATTAAATAAACTGCCTTTATCTCAGCATATGGCTTTCAGCAATTTCCCTCCTGAAAATCCCTATTTCGATGACTCTCGCAAAGGTCAACTGGGTTTGTTAAAATCGGAAGTTGGAGCCAAAATTATCAAGGAACTCATTGCACTGAAGCCTAAAATGTACTCGATTCTCACTCAAGATCAGGTTCAGATCTGTCGTTGTAAAGGAATTTCCACTTATCATCAGTCTAAACTCACTCATGCAGCTTTCCAAAGTGCTTTAGAGTTAAATATTGGGCAGAGGTTCCAATCCAGAACTATTAGGAATGTTAAAGGCCGTATGTGTACCTGTCTCACTACAAAACGTGGATTGTCCGCCTTTGACGATAAACGTTATGTACTGAGTCTTACACAGTCTTTGGCGTATGGACACCCCGATATACCTCGAGCAGAAATACATGAAGAAGAGAATGAGGAGAATGATGTACCTGCGCCTGCTGCTGCTGCTGCACGTCCTGTGAGACGTGGATTCCATCCCATATTCAATATGTGGGGAAAACGCGATGCACTGGTGAACAAGACTTATCCTCACAATTAGTGACTGAAGAAATTGGTGATAGAAAATTTACAACCTCACCTAACCTATCTTTTGTGTTTGAAAAATTGCTACCTCCCCTAACCTATCTTTGTGTTTGAAAATTGCTACCTCCCCTAACCTATCTTTGTGTTTGAAAATCGCTACCTCCCCTAACCTATCTTTGTGTTTGAAAATTGTATTCCCCCTAACCTACCTTTGTGTTTGAAAATTGCTACCTCCCCAATCTTTGTGTTTGAAAATTGCTACCTCCCCTAACCTATCATTGATGTTTGAAAAATTGCGGGGCCCCTGACTCATCGCTGATGTTCTGAAAATGCAGTCTCCCCTAACCTATGTTGAAAATGTTCTGTTCTATATAAAAAAATAAAAATTTGTGAAATGTATACTCTGATGTTTTTATGAACCCGGCCCCCCCTAACCTATGTTTTGAAAATGTTCTATGCAAAAAAAATAAAATTATGAAATGTATACTTTAATGTTTTTTATGAAACCTCCCACGTTTAAATATCATGTCCTTATCATACTTATGTCAGTACAAACCCAACACGAGTCATGGATAGTTCACCTATTACTGAAGAACAACTCGATATTTTCAATGAACCTAGCAGAATAATCATTGCTGGATTTTCCAATGGCGGAAAATCTCATTTGTGCACTAAACTCGTACAAAAATACCATCTGAAATTCTCCAGTATTATTATATGTGGGGGCACTTACAAAGCATTGATAGACGATCCAGTAATTAACAAGAAAATAATAGCACATCCTGAAATTATCAACCCTTTAGATGAACGTACAGACGATTCACCTATTTTAATTATTATTGATGACTTGTTCATCGAATCTGCCAATTCAAAAATTGTGTCTGATATCTTCACTAAAGGCAGACATCTCGCTATTTCGTGTATATTAATTACCCAAAATATATTTTTCTCTGGGAAATATGCTAGAAGTATAAGTTTAAATGCCTCCCATTTCATACAAGTGAAATCTAGAGATTTAGCTCAAATTGACACTTTAGGGCGGCAGTTATTTGGAAAACAAGATTCTAAAAAGCTTTTGGATATCTACAAGAAAGCCATCAGTAAACCTTATGGATATTTATTGGTGGATTTAGGAGTAAAAACCCCTGAACGCATTACCTTCCGTAGCAATATTGTTGGTGAGCATCCATACGAAATTGTATACCAATGGTGAACGTACTAGATGAAAACAACAACCACAAGGGGAGGTTAGGGGGGTTGGTATATGGGATGTCTTCCCCCACAACAACAACCACAAGGGAAGGTTAGGGGGGTTGGTATACGGGATGAGTTCCCTACAACAACAACAACCACAAGGGGAGGTTAGGGGGTTGGTGTATAGGATGTGTTCCCCACAACAACCACAAGGGGAGGTTTGGGGGTTGGTGTATAGGATGTGTTCCCCACAACAACAACAACAACAACCACAAGGGGAGGTTAGGGGGGTTGGTATATCGGATGTATAAAACAACTAAACCCATACAATCCGATATCACTTTATTAGAAGATGGAGCATGTACTAGATAAAATTTATTATAACCCTGCATCCTCAGGAGGGTTAGGGGGGATTGATAGATTGTATAAAGCAGCTAAAACCATAAAACCAGATATGACTTTATCAGATGTCAAAGAATACTTGAAATCGTCTAAAGCTTACACTTTGCATGCATTAAAACCTCGCAAATTTCAGCGAAGAAAGGTACTGAGTCCTAAACCCCGTATATATTTAGCTTGTGATTTAGCAGAAATGGGATTATTAGCTAAACACAATGATGATATTAAATACATTCTCGTCTGTGTTGATATTTTTTCGTGGTATGCGCAAGTCGCACCTCTGAAACGCAAAGACGGGCAGACTGTGAGTAAAGCTCTGAAAAATATATTGGAATCCTCATATTTCCAAGGAATACGTAAAATTAATACAGATAGAGGGGGAGAATTTTATAATTCTCATATGCAACGAATGTTAGCAGCTAAAAATATTAAACTGTATAGCATATTTTCTCAAGAAACAGAAGCCGCTATCGCCGAACGCTTTATACGTACCATGTGTGACGATAATCTCTTATCAGAGATTTAGCCTGCTATTTCCTTACTTCATCACGTTCTCAACAATATGCAAGATACATTTTGTAGTGGCTTAACGTATATATCAAGACAGCCACACGCACCTGCAACTCCCTCCTCCCCCCCTCTCCAGCACCTGCTGCACACCTGGTCGACTTGCCAACTGCTGCTCCCAGCAAACTAGCGACTTGCGGCCGTCCTGCGTTCTCATTGGCCGCCAACCAACACACCACTCCCGTTCCACGCCAATCACAATCATTGCCAGTCATTGTTGGAGTCCCTTGTGGTTCTGCCAGCCAGAATATATCTCGTGCTCCTGCTATGAACACCTAATTTGACCCACCTCGTGTGATCAAATAAGAGGCTTATAGCTAGTGCATATATTCCCAGCACCATTTAACTTTGTTAACGTAACCAGTTCCCCCCTTTTCAATTTGTTATATAAGTTTATGTATTTTTCTTTTACATTATTTTAAATGCCAAGGAATCGTCTTTATTTTATTTTGTTTTCTAGATTAAGTAAAGTACTTTTTTATATTTTGTGTTTTCGTGTATCTTGCCTTACCACAGATTATCAGACAAGCAGTCACTCTTTTTTTTCCTTTTTTTATATAAATTAAATGTATGTGGCCCAGCATTGACACCTGCTATTTGGAAGACTGCCGACCACCATTTCCAACACGTTACCGTCACATATAATTGGGGGCCTGTCCAAGGAGCTTCACTCAGGTATTGGTAATTGGGGTAAGCGTACTTAGCTTTCATTTCCCTTGCTTTCATTATTTACATTAATCATTTTTTATTTTATATGGTGCTGTGTATATTGTGCATTACGGGAATAGCATATGGTGAGAGTGAGACAACTTTGGATTACGTGGTGACTGTAGGCCGCAGTCATACTCTTAATTGGTCGTCTCCCCCTTCCGTGTTATTATCCGTGTTTAACATCTTTTGTCCCCAGATATTTCTCACATTTTTGACAGATTATCACATAGGTACCCTGGTACTGTGGTCTGTCTCCGGGTCAATAGCACCTAAGTCCTGCAATCCGACTCTAGGAGGAAAAAGAGGGCTTTAGATCCTCTAGCACGAACTATTATTGGCGAGTTGGGACCTCGCCGATAGTTCTCGTCACCAGTTGACACTCGCACCCCTACTCGTCGGTCAGACTGATGGTATTTACCCAAGGTAGGGAATTGGCGTTCTTTCTTTTGAGCACAAAGTTTGCTAATTCTGTAAATACCATATTCAATTTCAGTGGGTACCTTTGCTTATGTTCTATAGTGACTTGGCAAGGTATGACTACATTTTTTGGACTACCTCATTTATTTTGAAGCCATTTAGTGTTTCACTTGTCTTTTAAACTCAGTTTTCACTAATTAGTAGGATTTTCTTGCCTTTATCCTCCCACAGTGAGTACCAGGTACAAGATTTCCTGCGACCTTATTCATTTACCATCTTGAATTAACTTTAATTATTAATAATTCCCCACAGGATAGGTATCAGTTGCCACGTTTCCTGTTTCTGACATTCACCATATTCTCACTGTATATTCGTGTCTCCTTTATTTTGCTATATTTTCACAATGTTCCACCTACAAGCTTTCAAGGCAAATCCAGAAGGTGAAAGAGAGAAATTGCGTCACGCAAAAAGGGTCGAATTGATAACTCTTGCACACGAGTATCAATTGGAAGTTCAACCAGGCGCCAACAAATATACCGTAAATAATATAATTGTAGATCATCTTTTGGATGAAGGGAAGATAGATTCTGATACTCATGAACAATACATTATTTCAGATAAGGATGACTTGAGAGCGATGAAGCTCAAATTAGAACTTGCCAAGATCGAGCGGGAGCAACAACAGGAAGCAGCTGCAATCAGAGAGCGTGAAGCTGCCCTCAGAAAGGAAGAACAAGAGTGTGAAGCTGCTCTGGCGAAAGAAGCCCTACGCCTCAAGGAGCGTGAGGCAGCCCTGGCCAAGGAAGCAGCTGCCATCCGGAAGGAAGAAAGTGAACGTGAGTTGGCCTTATACAAACAGCGACTCGAGATGCAACGTGAACACGACAAACGGCAGGCAGAAGCAATGCTAGAATGTCGTGACCGAGAACTCGCGAGGGACGCTGCACACCAAGCTCAACTCCAGCAAGCGGCAGCTAGTCTTCCTCCCAGTTTCAATGTCTCCCATGCAAGTAAGTTAATGCCCCCGTTCATCGAAACGGAGGTTGATGTGTTTTTTACCACTTTTGAGACCCTTGCTGATCAACTTAATTGGCCTGACGACCAATGGGCTACCCTTCTCCGAGTACATTTAACAGGTAGAGCAGCAGTCACACTCAGCACTTTGGCATCAGAAAACGACTACACCACCTTGAAGCAAGCTGTGTTGGACGCCTACCTTCTCTCCACCGAAAGCTATCGACGAAAGTTTCGTGACTACGTCAAGGCAAGTACCACCACCTTCTTAGAATTTGCTAACACCAAACGAAGATATTTCATGAAATGGCTGGAGGCAGCACATGTCTCTACTTTTCAGAGCTTGTCAACCTCATACTGGTTGAAGAATTTTTGAGACGTGTACCTCCTCCTGTCCGCCTATACTTAGCAGACAAGGAAGAGACGGATTTGGTGAAGTGCGCGAAGTCAGCTGACACTTACAGCCTCATCCACCGGCTGACTCCAGAACCTACCAGCAAGAAGTCTTGGTACAGTTACGAGAAAGCGAGCCCAGATCAAGGTACCTCTCAACTGTACTGCAGGTATTGTCGACTATATGGACACACCATTGACAAATGTGGTAAGTCCCAATCTAAAGGTAACATCGAACCTCCTAAGTCTAAATCTACTCACCCTAAGTCCGGTAAGCCTGTAATGAATGTTGGTGTTCATGCTAATGATCTCTCTCTCTTTACCAAGCATCTATATCCAGGAACTATCTCTACCCACGGTTCAGATTCAGAGGGACGTTTTGGACTTAAGATCCTGCGGGACACAGCGGCTCTACAATCGATCGTCTTGAAATCAGCTGTGCCCAACGTCGCCTACACAGGAGAGACTGTGTTCATCACTGACCTTACTGCTACAACTCCTTATCCCCTTGCCAGAGTTTACCTAGATTGTCCCTTCGTGACCGGTGAAGTCCAAGTCGCCGTCAGGGAAAAGCCTTTTCCCATGCCTGGAGTGCAACTTCTCCTGGGCAACGACTTGGCAGAAGACCAACAACCAAACAACCTGATCGTCAAGGACATATCCGAGGTAAGCAACTCTGTGTTGGATAACCCGATTTTTGAACATGTTCCAGCAAAGGTTCAAGAGAGTGATGAAGGTTCTCCTCCTGTTATGGTGACCACCCGTGCTCAAGCTGCACGACCACAGCCAGCTGACTCTACTGCTACCGCTGTCCCTCAGGACCCTTCGAAACTACCCCCTAACCTGACCGCTGTGGAGTTCCGTAAGTTACAGAGAGATGATCTTACCTTGACACCATTATTCTTTCAGGCTGAAACCCAATCCGACAGTGTTCCTGGGTTCTTTATGGAGAACGAAATACTCTATCGCAGGTATAGACCCAGTAAACTGAAGGACGAGGACGATTGGGCAGACGTTGAACAACTAGTGATTCCTACCAGCCTGCGGCCCACGATTCTACACCTGGCCCACGGCGCTTTGTCACACTACGGGTTCAACAAGACTTACCATGGAATTCGACAAGACTACTACTGGCCAGGTATGGTAAACGACGTCAAGAATCATGTCAAATTATGCCACGTGTGTCAGTTAGCCGGGAAACCGAACGTTTCCATTCCCAGAGCACCACTGATACCCATCCAGGTGCCTGAGGAACCGTTCCACAAGCTTATTATTGACTGTGTTGGTCCTTTGCCTCGGACCAGTGCAGGCAACCATATATCTTAACCATCCTGTGTCCTACCACCAGATTTCCGATAGCAGTTCCAGTGAAAAATATTACGGCTGCTACAGTGGTGAAGAATCTACTGAAAATCTTCACCCAGTATGGATTTCCGAGGGAGATTCAGAGCGACTGTGGCACCAACTTCACCAGTGATCTCTTCAAACGGACTCTGGAGGAGTTCAACATCAAACAGGTACTGTCCAGCCCCTATCATCCTGCTTCACAGGGTTCTCTCGAGCGTAGTCATCAAACCATCAAGGCACTCTTAAAAAAGTTTTGTAATGAGACCTCAAAGGATTGGGATAGGCAAATTGATCTCATCATGTGTATTTTCAGAAGTCTTCCCAACGAGTCACTAGGAGTATCTCCTTATGAGATGCTCTACGGACGTAAGTGCCGTACACCTCTCAAGGCTTTCAAGGATTCTCTACGTGATGCCACCTTCAGTGAGCATCAGAATGTGCCCCAGTATCTTCAAAATCTCCGACACATTCTAGAGAGGGTCCATTCCTTTGCCAGCAACAACCTACAGAAAGCCCAGGAGAGGATGAAGACTCGTTACGACCAGCACTGTAAAGTAAGGAAGTTTAAACCAGGAGACTTAGTGCTTGCCTATTTCCCTATCCCAGGTTCTCCTTTACAGAACAGGTTCTCAGGACCCTACCGTGTTAAGGAGTGCCGGAACAACTTCAACTACGTTCTCGAGACCCCGATAGGCGGCGGAAGACCCAGCTGTGCCACATCAATTTACTCAAGCCCTACCATGGGGTTCCTCCCACTGTGTTAACCAATTTCACCTCATTTACAGGTCCATACAGCCACAGTGAGACCTTCCCTGCTTCTCCTTCCGAAAGCACTGACACTGAGACAGCGCTTTCTAATTCGGAAATCCTTACTGACCTTCACAATCATTTTCAGGACGATAATAGTGCTTCACTCATCAAACTCATCAGAGAACATCAGGAGTTGTTTCGAGATGATCCCCAAGAGTGTACTGTGACTCAGCACGACATCCAACTGCTACCTGACACCCAGCCGATTCGCCAACCGTTCTACCGAAGCCCTAGCAAAACGGAAGTCATGCGGGCTGAGGTACAGTATCTCTTGGACCATGGACTGGCTACCCCCTGTGAGTCCCCCTGGGCCTCACCATGCATCCTGGTACCCAAACCTCACGGCAAAATCCGTCTGTGCACGGATTATAGGAAGTTGAACCAGGTCACAGTGAAGGACGCCTACCCAATACCCAGGATAGACGACATATGGATGCCATTGGTAATGCCCGCTACCTGTCTCAGGTAGACTTACTCAAGGGCTACTACCAGGTGAGTTTAACGGAGCGAGCTAAGGTACTGTCCGCCTTTATAACCCCGTTCGGGCTTTTCAGGTACAATCGCCTTCCCTTTGGACTCTGCAATGCCCCAGCCACCTTTCAGAGAGCTGTCAACCGCGTCATCCAGGGCTTGGACAACACCTACGCCTATTTGGATGACATCGTGGTAGCATCCAACACCTGGAGCGAACACCTGCTCCAGCTACAACGATTGTTCTACAAGCTCCTGAAAGCCGGCCTCACCATCAATCTGGGCAAGTCCACCTTCGCGAAAGGTAAAGTGCGGTACCTGGGTCATGTTATAGGGAGTGGCAGCCTGGCTCCGTTAAATATTCACATTCAAGCAATCCAACAGTATCCACAGCCTACTACCAGGAAGCAGCTCCTGCGCTTCCTTGGTCTTGCTTCCTATTACCGTAGGTTTGTGAAGAATTTTAGCACTGTTGCAACCCCATTAATCACCTTAACCAGTCCCAAGCAACGGTATAATTGGACCAGAGAGCAAACCGTTGCATTCGAACAACTCAAATTCCTCCTCTGTTCTAATCCTATTCTCGCCTCACCAGATATCAAGAAGCCTTTCATCCTCCATGTCGACGCCAGTGGTACCGGCATCGGAAGTGTCTTAATGCAGCAGCGAGGCGAGGAGGTTCTACCTGTCAGCTACTACAGTTGCAAGTTGAAGCCTCATCAGAAAAACTACAGTACTATAGAGAAGGAACTCCTCTCCATCGTCCTGAGCTTACAACACTTTGCACCATATCTGCACGGTGCTAGGTCCACTACCATCTATTCGGACCACAACCCTCTGAGATTCCTACATCAAGCCCAATTTAATAACCAACGTCTGCTGCGATGGGCTTTATATCTTCAAGGCTTCAATTTAAAGATCTGCTACATCAAGGGGCCTGATAACATCATCGCTGACGCCCTCTCCAGAGTGCATGAGGTAGAGGCAGCTCCACCTCCCACTCTACCTCCCGTGAACGTGACTCAACCGGAACAGCAGGCTTCGGGGGAGAGTTGTGACGATAATCTCTTATCAGAGATTTAGCCTGCTATTTCCTTACTTCATCACGTTCTCAACAATATGCAAGATACGTTTTGTAGTGGCTTAACGTATATATCAAGACAGCCACACGCACCTGCAACTCCCTCCTCCCCCCTCTCCAGCACTGCTGCACACCTGGTCGACTTGCCAACTGCTGCTCCCAGCAAACTAGCGACTTGCGGCCGTCCTGCGTTCTCATTGGCCGCCACCAACACACCACTCCCGTTCCACGCCAATCACAATCATCGCCAGTCATTGTTGGAGTCCCTTGCAGTTCTGCAGCCAGAATATATCTCGTGCTCCTGCTATGAACACCTAATTTGACCCACCTCGTGTGATCAAATAAGAGGTTTATAGCTAGCGCATATATTCCCAGCACCATTTAACTTTGTTAACGTAA
>WNGS01164963.1:28215-44052 GCA_020271785.1 Procambarus virginalis
TAGAATATTCATGAGAGTAGGCACATAGAGGACACGGAAAACCTCCAGTCAGATGTTGATCAGGTCTTTCTATGGGCTTCAGAAAACAATATGGTGTTAAACGAAGTCAAGTTCCGGCTCATGAGCTATGGAAAAATGAAAACAATTTATAAAAAACGGAAACCACGTATCTCAGGAACTACATAAAATAGAACGAAAAGGCAATGTAAAGGATCTGGGTGTACTCATGTCGGAGACCTTACCTTTAAAGACACAATAAAGGATAGAGCAACCTGCAGAAAAATGAGCATGTTGGGATAACAGAAAAGTGAAATTTCAACCACTAGAGATGCTATAACGATGATGACACTTTTCAAAACGCATGTGCTCTCTAAAGTGGAGTAATGCTGCACAATGAAAGCCGCTTTACTGCGGGTGAGAAATTGTTGATCTGGAGAGCGTGCAAAGGTCCTTTCCTGCTAGAATCCAATCGGTAAAACATCTAAAATATTGGGACCGACTTGAGGATTTTCGGAGCCTAAATGTGTATTCCCTTGAGCGCAGGCGGGAGAGATACATTCATAATTTACACGCTGGAAAATATTAGAGGGCTGGTCCAAATCTGCACACAAAATAAATCACATGAGCCACGGAAGAAATGCAGAGATGTGAGAAATACCCCCGTTGAAAACAAGAGGTGCAACAGGTACTGAGAGAGAACTCTTCAAACATCAGAGGCCCGAGACTGTTCAAACACGCTCCCAATACAAATATTGGGGACACTAACTGGCAAACCCCTCACAATGTTTCAAGACGGAACTGGATAAGAACCTCCAAAGGTACCTGAGAAACCAGGCTGTGACTCATAACGTCAGGCTGCGAGCACGCCGTCAAAAGCTGGTTGATCAGTCCAGCAACCAGGAGGGTTGGTCGATGACCGGGCCGCCGTGACGCTAAGCCCCGGAAGAACCTCAAGTTCATCAAGGTAAGTGTTTGTGTGGTGGGGACGGTGGTGTGTTGTGGAAAGTTGTGTGTGGTGGTGACCGGTGGTGTGGTGATGACGGTTGTGTGTGTTGATGATGGGGGTGGTCGTGGTCGGTGACGTGGTGTGTGGTGTGGTGGTGGACGGTGGTGTGACGGATGTCGGAGATGAGTGGTGGTGACGGGCGTGTGGTGGTGACGGTGGTGTGGTGACGGGTGTGTGGTTGTGACGTTGGTGAGTGGTGGTGAAGCGGTGGTGTGTGGTGTGACGGTGGTGTGGGTGGTGAGTGGTAGTTGGGGTGGTGTCGGTGATGTGTGTGGTTGGACCGGTGGTGTTGTTGGTGACGGTGGTGTGGGGTGGTGAAGGTGGCTGTTGTGGTGGTGACGGTGTGTGAGGTGGTGACGGTGGTGTGTGGTGGTGAAGGTCGGTCTGTGATGATGACGGTGGTGTGTGGTGGTGACAGGCTGGTGTGTTGAGATGACACGGTGGTGTCTTGTGGTGACGGTGGTGTGAGATGGTGACGGTGGTTCTTTAAATTGTTTTGGTGACGGTGAGTGTTGATGATGACGAGTGGTGTGTAGTGATGGACGTGTGGTGACTGTGGTGCGCGGATGACGGAGATGAGTGGTGGTGACGGTGGTGTGTGGTGGTGACGGTTGGTGGTGGTGGTGTACGGTGGTGTGTGGTGGTGACGTGGTGTGTGGGGTGACGGTGTGTGTGGTGGGACGGTGGTTGTGAGGTGGAGACGGTGGTGTTTGGTGGTGACGTGGTGTGTGGTGGTGCTGGTGATGTGTGGTGGTGACGGTGGTGTGTGGTGGTAACGGTGGTGTGTGGTGGTGACGTGATGTGTAGTGGTGACGGTGATGTGTGGTGGTGGACGGTGGTGTGTTGTGGAGACTTGATGTTGTGAGGGATGCGGTGGTGCTGTGGTGGTGACGGGGTGTGTTGTGGTAACGGTGTGTGTGGTGGTGACGGTGGTGTGTGATAATAACGTGGTGTGTGGTGATGAAGGTTGGTTTGTGGTGGTGACGGTGGGATGCGGAATGTCGGAGTTGAGTGGTGGGGAAGGTAGCTCTGTTTTGGTGGTGACGTGTGGTGTGTGGTGGTGACGGTGGTGTGTGGTTGTGAGGTGGTTGTGTGTTGGTGGACGGTGATGTGTGGCTGGTGACAGGTTGTGTGTGGTGGTGACGGTTGTGTGTGGTGGTGACGGTGGTGTGAGGTGATGACGGTGGTGTTTGGTTACGTTGGTGTGAGGTGGTGGGACGGGGTGTGTGGTGGTAAGGTGGTCTGTGATGTGGACCGATGGTGTGTTCCGGTGTTGACACGTGGTGGTGATTTGCTGGTGGGGCCGTGGTGGGGGGTGAGTTGTGCCTGTGGTGATGTTGTGGACTGATGCGGTGTGTGTGGTGATGGACGGTGGTGTGTGTGGTGCCGGTGGTGACGCGGATGACAGATGAGTGGTGGTGACGGTGTTGTGTGGTGGTGACGGTTGTGTGTGGGGTGTTTGGGTTTTTATGGGTCCGTTTAACTCAGAAGTAATTAGTAATTATTGTATTGAAATAAATCGAAGGACCACCCACTTTTGCGAAGGAGGGAAAAACAAATAAAAAGTGACACTTGAAGACACTAGAGACCAGGGTCGATGGAAACTCATTTAATAAATAATCAATTGAAAATAATGAAGAATGTATTATAATTAAAAAATAAACCCCCCCCCCCCAATAAAACATTTTTTTTTATTTAAAAAAAAAAAAAAAAAAAAAACAAAAATTTTTTTTGTTTTTTTTTTTTTAACACAAAAAAAAAAAATTTTTTTTCAAAAAAAAAAAAAAAACAAAAAACAAAAAACCCAGCCAAAGCCTCAACATATCAACCTTGGGGGTTATTTGTCTAGAAGTCATATATATCTAGACAACCCCCCAATGTTGATATTTGATGTTTTGGCTTTAATTAATAATTCCAGTCTTCATTATTTTCCAAGTGATTATTTATTAATTGAGTTTCCATAGACACTGGTTCTCTAGTGTAATTCAATTGATCACTTTTATTTGTTTTTCACCTCCTTTTCTCAACAGTGGGTGGTCCTTCGATTAATTTCAATACAATAATTAAAGAATTTAATTTTCTGAGTTCAAGCCCCAGACTACCCAACCCACCACCACACCCCACCGTCACCACCACCACACACCGTCCCACCCACTAATCTCCGTCATCCGCGCACCACCGTCACCACCACACACCACTCGTTCTCACCACACACCACCGTCATCATCCCACAACACACCACCGTCACCACCTCACACCACCCCCGCACCACCATTCATCATTCACACACCACTGTCCCCACCACACCCCACCGTCATCATCACAGACCACCTCACCACCACACACACCGCTCATGCACCTCACACCCACCCGTTCACCACCACACCCACCGCCATCACCTCCACACCACCGTCACCACCAACCACAACCGTCACCACCAACACCCACCGTCACCACCACACATAACCGTCACCAACGACACACCACCGTCACAACACACCTACCCCCACCGTCACCACCACACACCACCGTCCACCACCACCACACCACCGTCACCACACCATCATCTCCGACATCCGCACACCACCGTCACCACCACAAAACACCTTCATCACCACACACCACCGTTATTATCACACACCACCGTCACCACCACACACACCGTTACCACAACACACCACCGTCACCACCACACCCACCGCATCCTCACACATCACCGTCACCACAACACACCACCGTCACCACCACACATCACCGTCACCACACACATCACCGTCACCACCACACACCACCGTTACCACCACACACCACCGTCACCACACACATCACCATCACCACCACACACCACCGTCACCACCAAACACCACCGTCTCCACCTCACACCCACCGTCACCACCACACACCACCGTCACCACCACACACCACCGTCACCACCACACACCACCGACACCACCACACACCACCACCGTCACCACCACACACCACCGTCACCACCACTCATCTCCGTCATCCGCGCACCCACCGTCCACCACCACCGTCATCACTACACACCACCGTCATCATCACACATCACCGTCCACCACAACACACCACCGTCACCATCTCACACCACCGTCACACACCACACCACCGTCATCATCACACACCACCGTCCCCAACACCACACCACGTCATCATCAGCAGACCCACCTTCACCACCACACCCCACCGTCACCACCTCACACCACCGTCACACCACACCACCGTCACCACACCACACCACCGTCCACCACCCAACACCACCGTCACCACTACACCATCACCGGCACCAACACACACCACCTTCACCACCACACAACCACCGTCAACACACACACCCACCGTCACCACACTCCACCACTCACCACCACACACCACCCCGTCACCACCACCACACGTCACCACCACACAGGCACCCGTCACCACCACTCATCTCCGACATCCGCACACCCACCGTCACCACCACACACCCACCGTCACCAACACACACCCACCATCATCACCACACACCACCGTCATCATCACACACCACCGTCCACCACACACACACCGTTACCACAACACACCACCGTCACCACCACACACCTTACCCTGGATGGATACCTTGAGGTGCTTCCGGGGCTATCGTCCCGCGGCCCGGTCATCGACCAGGCCTCCTGGTTGCTGGAACTATCAACCCAGGCTGGTGGACGCGGCTGCTCGCAGCCTGACGTATGAGTCACAGCCTGGTGATCAGGTATCCTTTGGAGGTGCTTATCCAGTTCTCTCTTGAACACTGTGAGGGGTTTGCCAGTTATGTCCCTTATGTGTAGTGGAAGCGTGTTGAACAGTCTCGGGCCTCTGATGTTGATAGAGTTCTCTCTCAGAGTACCAGTTGCACCTCTGCTTTTCAACGGGGGTATTCTGCACATCCTGCCATGTCTTCTGGTCTCATGTGATGTTATTTCTGTGTGCAGGTTTTGGGACCAGCCCCTCTAATATTTTCCACGTGTAAATTATTATGTATCTCTCCCGCCTGCACTCAAGGGAATACAAATTTAGGCTCTTAAGTCGGTCCCAATAGTTTAGATGTTTTACCGAGTGGATTCTAGCAGTAAAGGACCTCTGCACGCTCTCCAGGTCAGCAATTTCACCAGCAGTGAAAGGGGCTGTCATTGTGCAGCAGTACTCCACTCTAGAGAGCACAAGCGTTTTGAAAAGTGTCATCATCGGTATAGCATCTCTAGTGTGAAAAGTTCTTGTTATCCAACCTGTCATTTTTCTTGCAGTTGTGACGGCTACTTTATTGTGTTCTTTAAAGGTAAGGTCTTCCGACATGAGTACACCCAGAGAAACAATCTTCGTCCTCATGGTTTTATTCTCCGCCAGTAACAACAAAACAATAATCAGGTACATGAAATATTGTTAACAAGATCATAAACAAAAGAGCATCTGCTCCAAACATGCTACCTCCAACATCTGTAGTACTCAATCCCAACATTCCTCCCCTTTTAAATAAACTCTATCCCTACAGGTTAAGTCTATCAGGCGGTCGTATGACTCTTCCTGATTTTCTCAACTGGAAGTCCTGACCTGTTACTTCTGGGAAACATTCGTCTGAATTACTCCTTGTAGAGTCCATAGGGTTGACTGTATCCCCATAACCCTCTGCTGCCCCTTGCTCTGCCTCACGGTCACCTGCAGGTGCTGCTATCCCTTCATTATTAGGATGGATATCACTAGTTGCCCCACCCCCACCTGAAGGGTCTTCAAAATTCCCTGTGAACCTTGGCATGAGCTGATCGGCATGCCTTTTCCAATTAATGTTCCCAAAACTCTGCACTTGCACAGTGAAGTTCCTGCGGCCCAGGACTTCCCTAATTTTCCCTTCCACCCAGGGCTTTCCACTTCCAAAATTCCTTGCATATACTGCATCCCCCTCATTAAACAACAATTCCTCTCCCTGAGCCAACTGACTGGCCAAGCTAGTTACCGATTTCTCTTTTTTGGGATCTGTCTTTACTGCTTCCATGTGCACTTTAAAGTGTCTATTAAACAGTAATTCAGAAGGAGATTTACCAGTAGTAGAATGAACAGTTTTTCTTTGATTATATAAAAATCTACAAAGCCTTGTATTAATAGTACCTTCCGTAAACCGCTTTAACCCTTCTTTCAAGGATCTCACTGCTCTCTCTGCTAGACCATTTGAAGAAGGATTATAGGGGGCAGGTGTTACATGTTTAATACCATTTTTTCTAAAAAAAATCCTCCATTTCCACAGAAACAAAATAAGGAGCATTGTCTGAGACAATTATGTCTGGCAATCCAAAATTACAAAATGTTTTCCTTAGTAATTCACAAGTTACAGATGATGTGGTGGAATTACACACATGCACATCCAGAAATTTGGTGTATGAATCCACCACCACTAGGTAATATTTATTATCCATAGGTCCCGCATAATCTACATGAAGTCTAGACCAGGGTTTTCCAGTGCATGGCCAAGAAAGTACTGGGGCCTGGGGTTTCTGATAATTCTTAAAGCAAATATGACAATTTTTTGTTACCTCAGCAATATCCTGGTCTATTTTTGGCCACCAAACCCAACTTCTAGCTTCTGCTTTCATAGCATTTATGCCATTATGGCCTACATGCAGCTGTTCCAAAATCTTACATCTCAGTTCCCCAGGCACCACCACTCTATTCCTATACAAAAGTACATCCTGGTGAATACTAAGGTCAGCCTTCACTGCAGCATACTCTGACAATAACAAATTATCATTCCAACCATATTTGACATATTTCAACAACAGACTTAATTTGGGATCTCTACCAGTTGCCTTCCTAATAGTCTGGAATGAAATATCCTCAAAAGACATAGCTTCCACCAGGTTAACATACTCCACTGGAATACTGGAATTTAATTCTTCTGTCACAGGCAATCTACTTAATGCATCAGCTACTACATTATCCTTGCCTGGCTTAAACTCTAAATCATACTCAAACTGTGAGAGTAGTAATGCCCATCTTTGAATTCTAGCATTGGCATTAACTGGAATTTGCTTACCTCTGCCAAACAATCCTAGCAGGGGTTTATGATCTGTTCTAGCAAGAAATTTCCTCCCCAGCAGAAAATACCTCAGTTTCTTTACAGCAAATACCAAAGCTAAAGCTTCTTTATCTAACTGAGAATAATTCTGTTCTCGCAGGAGATAATTTCTTGCTAGCAAAATATACTACTTTATCCTGACCATCTACTTCCTGTAATAATACACAACCCACTCCTACTGGGGAAGCATCTACCTCCAGTTTTAATGGGAGTCTACCTGTAAAATTAGTGAGCACTGGAGAATTGATCAATTCCTGCTTAATATTCCTGAATGCATTTTCCTCTCTTGCTGCCCACTTAAATCTAGCCCCTTTTTTCAACAATTCATACAAGGGTGCTAATTTTGTTGAAAAGTTCTTCACAAACTTACAAAAATATGTAACCATCCCAACAAAAGACTGTACTTCCCCAACTGATGTTGGGGCTGGGGCATCTATTATAGCAGCTACATTTTTGTGAGAAGGAGTAAAGCCCTTACCTGAAATATGGTACCCCAGGTATTCAATGGCCTTGGTCTTCAACGTTGTTTTTCCCTTATTAATCTTCACATTGTGCTTTTGCAAAAGATTCAAAACTTGTTCTAATCTAGCATCATGCACTTCCTCATTCTCTCCACATACAATAATGTCATCTAAAAAACTAGCCACACCTTCAATGTTAACTAACAACTGGGACATGAATCTCTGAAAAATTGCTGGAGACGAGGAGAGTCCAAAAGGAAGTCTTTTATACTTAAATAACCCCTTGTGGGTATTAATCACTAACAATTTCTGGCTCTCCTCCTCTACAGGAATTTGCAAGTAAGCATCCTTCAGGTCAATCTTAGAAAAAATTGCTCCTTTGCAGACCACTGACAATAACTCATCTATCTTAGGTAAAGGATACTTCTCACAGTGTATGCGGTTGTTCAGTTCCTTGAAGTCTGCACAGATTCTCAAAGATTTCCTATCTGCCTTCAACACTGGTACAATTGGGGCTGCCCACTCACTATGTGTAATTGGCTCTAAGATGCCTTCTGCCACATGCTTTTCCAGGGCTGATTCTACCAATTGCTTGTAATGAAACGGCACTGTTCTTGCCTTGAAAAATTTAGGTGAAGCCCCACTTTTCAGGTGAATTTTTGCAACCATGCTATTAATTGGCTTATCTGCCTCCACTGAATATTTATCTAACATTTGTTCGGCACTTTTAATTGTTTTAACTATCGACAATTCATCTAGGCCCGCCAAGAAAATTCCCACTTTTTCCATGAGATCCTTACCACATAGGCTAGGATTATGTGAATCCACTACATAAAAATCCTGGACAATTTCTTTTCCATTATAACCTACTTTTGCCGACACCTTGCCATAGACCTTAATCGGTACATTATCATAAGCACTTAAAGATTTTTTTCCTGGTTTTACATTCAATTGCAAGGTATCTGCCCAATCTCTAGACAATGTTGACACTGCCGCACCAGTGTCCAGTTCCAAGGGAACTAACTTCCCATTAATTACAAAATTCACCACTTGTGACTTCACTGAACATACCTTTTCTTTCACCGAATATAGTCGGTTTTCCTCACCTGCAGCTTCTTCAGACGGTTTACCCTCCTCTACCGCCTTGACTACAGTACCACTACCTCTTCTTCCTGGTCGTCTCCTCTCCCAGGCCTTGTTGTTCCTGTTCAGAAATTCCCTACACACTCTCTGCAAGTGTCCCTCCTTGTTACAAAAGTTGCATATATATGCACGAAACTTGCACTTGCTACTTATGTGCCTGTATCCACAGTGTTTGCATCTGGTCTGGCCCTGTACGACCATAATTTCCTGAGTAGAAGTCTTACTTCCAAAAGCCCTTTCCAGGTTCAATATCTTCTCGAGCACTGTCCATGAAGTCATCGATTGTAGATCCAAATTTTCTGCCACCAGGTTAGGGAAATAATTCTCCTTTTCCACTGCCATGAACAACTGGTCCCTAACCCTACCGTCCAACTGTGCTCCGAAGTTGCAGAGGTTAGCCAAAGCCTTCAACTCCGCAAATAAATCCTGTACGGATTCGTGCTGCTTTTTCATCCTCTTCTGGAAATCCATCAAACTCCTGTGATATGATGGTTTCACCACATACTGACGTTTAAGCAGAGCAATCAGGTCTACATAGGTCTTCGTGTGCGGTAACTCCGGTGCACACAAATTTCCGAGAACACTATATGCTTCAGAGCCCAGTGAAACTAAGAGTACCGCTTTCTTGTTGGCGTCCTCCTTAATCTCCCGGCACTGAAAGTGTGCTTCCAGCAGGCTGAGCCACAGGTCCAACGAGATCTTGGCAGTGTTTAACGGCTCCATTGACATGAGCGGCGTAGTCATTGTCACGGTGGTAGTACACTGTACTGTTGTGCGCGAAGCGTCCACTCGTCCACACGACGTACGCTTCGCGCACGTCGTGTCTCTCTCCTGATCCTCACACCACGTCTCGTACCCAAGCTCTCTGCCGGAGATGTTTAATCCTCGTCGCCACTTTATGGTTGTGGTCAGAGAAACAATCTTCGTCCTCATGGTTTTATTCTCCGCCAGTAACAACAACAAAACAATAATCAGGTACATGAAATATTGTTAACAAGATCATAAACAAAAGAGCATCTGCTCCAAACATGCTACCTCCAACATCTGTAGTACTCAATCCCAACAGAAAAGTTCCAAAGTGTGTTTGTATAAAATGAGATCTTCAGGGAACCAGACAATAAGAATTCCAGAGAACAACAGAGCACATAGAGGTGTCTAGAGACAAAGTGAAACAAATATTCTTGGAGCTAAGTATGAACAAAGCAGTTGGGCCAGATGGAGTTTCACCATGGATTCTGAGAGAATGTGCACCCGAGTTCACCATACCACTTCAGCGGATTTTTCAGACATGCCTGTGTACAGGAGTCATAGCAGATGTTTGGAAAAAGGCTAACATAGTTCCAATTTACAAAAGTTGCAGCAGGGAAGACCCCCTCAATTTTAGACCTGTATCATTAGCAAACGTAATACTCAAAATATTTTTGGAAAAAATAATTAAAACTAAATGGATAGAACAACTGGAGAGAAACAATATAATATCAGACAGACAGTATGGTTTTCGATCTTGAAAATCCAGTGTATCAAATTTACTCAGTTTCTATGATCGAGCCACAGAGATTTTGCAGGAAAGAGATGGTTGGGTTGACTGCATCTATCTGGACCTAAAATAGACTTTCAGTAGAGTCCAACATAAAAGGTTGTTCTGGAAACTGGAACATATTGGAGGGGTGACAGGTAAACTAACACGGATGAAAAATTTTCTGATAGAAAAATGAGGGCAGCAATCAGGGGCAATCAGACTGGAGAAATGTCACAAGTGGAGTACCACAGGGTTGTTCTTGAACCGGTGATGTTCATTGTCTACATAAATAATCTGCCAGATGGAATACAGAATTATATGAACATGTTTGCTGATGATGCTAAGATAATAGGAAGGATAAGAAACTTAGTTATTGTAATGCCTTTCAAGAAGGCCTGGACAAAAAAAGTATATGGAGCACCACTTGGCAAATGGAATGTAATGTAAATAAATGCCAAGTTATGGAATGTGGAATAGGAGAACATAGACCCCCACACAACCTATAAATTATGAGGAAAATCTTTAAAGAATTATGATAAAGAGAGATATTGGGGTGGTTCTAGATAGGAAACAATCACCTGAGGACCACATACAGAACGTTGTGCGAGGAGCCTATGACACGCTTTCTAACTTCAAAATTGCTTTTAAATACAAGGATGGCGAAATACTAAAGAAATTATTCATTACTTTTGTTAGGCCAAAGCTAGAATATGCAGCAGTTGTATAGTGCCCATATCTTAAAGGGGCCTTAGATTCATATATGCCAAAAGGAAAACTGATTCAAGTTCAATAAAACTTTTTTGATGTGCTGTATATGAAAAGGGTTTCATCTGGTCCAAATCTCAGCATCGTAGCATAAATAGGAAGGGAAAAAAATATTGAATTGTGTCAAAAATTTTCCGAAATGATCAAAAACGATTATCAAACACACGTGTCAACTGAAATCATGTCTATGACTCAGCTATCACAATAGCATATATTAAATATATATATATATATATATATATATATATATATATATATATATATATATATATATATATATATATATATATATATATATATATATATATATATATATGCGAACAAGCCTGAATGGTCCCCAGGACTATATGCGAATGAAAACTCACACCCCAGAAGTGACTCGAACCCATACTCCCAGGAGCAAAGCAACTGGTATGTATAAGACGCCTTAAACCACTTGACCATCACGACCGGACAAAATGAGGTGATAGCCGAAGCTATTTGAACCACCCCACCGCCGGCACTCGGATGGTTATCTTGGGCATAGCATTTTACCAAATCACCTCATTCTTTGGGGCACACGTGAGGAACACAAATGCGAACAAGCCTGAATGGTCCCCAGGACTATATGCGAATGAAAACTCACACCCCAGAAGTGACTCGAACCCATACTCCCAGGAGCAACGCAACTGGTATGTACAAGACGCCTTAAACCACTTGACCATCACGACAGGACAAAATGAGGTGATAGCCGAAGCTATTTGAACCACCCCACCGCCGGCACTCGGATGGTTATCTTGGGCATAGCATTTTACCAAATCACCTCAATCTTTGGGGCAGTATACATACCAGTTGCGTTGCTCCTGGGAGTATGGGTTCGAGTCACTTCTGGGGTGTGAGTTTTCATTCGCATATAGTCCTGGGGACCATTCAGGCTTGTTCGCATTTGTGTTCCTCACGTGTGCCCCAAAGAATGAGGTGATTTGGTAAAATGCTATGCCCAAGATAACCATCCGAGTGCCGGCGGTGGGGTGGTTCAAATAGCTTCGGCTATCACCTCATTTTGTCCGGTCGTGATGGTCAAGTGGTTTAAGGCGTCTTGTACATACCAGTTGCGTTGCTCCTGGGAGTATGGGTTCGAGTCACTTCTGGGGTGTGAGTTTTCATTCGCATATAGTCCTGGGGACCATTCAGGCTTGTTCGCATTTGTGTTCCTCACGTGTGCCCCAAAGAATGAGGTGATTTGGTAAAATGCTATGCCCAAGATAACCATCCGAGTGCCGGCGGTGGGGTGGTTCAAATAGCTTCGGCTATCACCTCATTTTGTCCGGTCGTGATGGTCAAGTGGTTTAAGGCGTCTTGTACATACCAGTTGCGTTGCTCTCCTGGGAGTATGGGTTCGAGTCACTTCTGGGGTGTGAGCTTTCATTCATATATATATATATATATATATTATATATATATATATATATAATATATATATATATATATATATAATATATATATATATATGCGAACAAGCCTGAATGGTCCCCAGGACTATATGCGAATGAAAACTCACACCCCAGAAGTGACTCGAACCCATACTCCCAGGAGCAACGCAACTGGTATGTACAAGACGCCTTAAACCACTTGACCATCACGACCGGACATAATGAGGTGATAGCCGAAGCTATTTGAACCACCCCACCGCCGGCACTCGGATGGTTATCTTGGGCATAGCATTTTACCAAATCACCTCATTCTTTGGGGCACACGTGAGGAACACAAATGCGAACAAGCCTGAATGGTCCCCAGGACTATATGCGAATGAAAACTCACACCCCAGAAGTGACTCGAACCCATACTCCCAGGAGCAACGCAACTGGTATGTACAAGACGCCTTAAACCACTTGACCATCACGACCGGACATAATGAGGTGATAGCCGAAGCTATTTGAACCACCCACCGCCGGCACTCGGATGGTTATCTTGGGCATAGCATTTTACCAAATCACCTCATTCTTTGGGGCACACGTGAGGAACACAAATGCGAACAAGCCTGAATGGTCCCCAGGACTATATGCGAATGAAAACTCACACCCCAGAAGTGACTCGAACCCATACTCCCAGGAGCAACGCAACTGGTATGTACAAGACGCCTTAAACCACTTGACCATCACGACCGGACATAATGAGGTGATAGCCGAAGCTATTTGAACCACCCCACCGCCGGCACTCGGATGGTTATCTTGGGCATAGCATTTTACCAAATCACCTCATTCTTTGGGGCACACGTGAGGAACACAAATGCGAACAAGCCTGAATGGTCCCCAGGACTATATGCGAATGAAAACTCACACCCCAGAAGTGACTCGAACCCATACTCCCAGGAGCAACGCAACTGGTATGTACAAGACGCCTTAAACCACTTGACCATCACGACCGGACATAATGAGGTGATAGCCGAAGCTATTTGAACCACCCCACCGCCGGCACTCGGATGGTTATCTTGGGCATAGCATTTTACCAAATCACCTCATTCTTTGGGGCACACGTGAGGAACACAAATGCGAACAAGCCTGAATGGTCCCCAGGACTATATGCGAATGAAAACTCACACCCCAGAAGTGACTCGAACCCATACTCCCAGGAGCAACGCAACTGGTATGTACAAGACGCCTTAAACCACTTGACCATCACGACCGGACATAATGAGGTGATAGCCGAAGCTATTTGAACCACCCCACCGCCGGCACTCGGATGGTTATCTTGGGCATAGCATTTTACCAAATCACCTCATTCTTTGGGGCACACGTGAGGAACACAAATGCGAACAAGCCTGAATGGTCCCCAGGACTATATGCGAATGAAAACTCACACCCCAGAAGTGACTCGAACCCATACTCCCAGGAGCAACGCAACTGGTATGTACAAGACGCCTTAAACCACTTGACCGAGTGCCGGCGGTGGGTGGTTCAAATAGCTTCGGCTATCACCTCATTATGTCCGGTCGTGATGGTCAAGTGGTTTAAGGCGTCTTGTACATACCAGTTGCGTTGCTCCTGGGAGTATGGGTTCGAGTCACTTCTGGGGTGTGAGTTTTCATTCGCATATAGTCCTGGGGACCATTCAGGCTTGTTCGCATTTGTGTTCCTCACGTGTGCCCCAAAGAATGAGGTGATTTGGTAAAATGCTATGCCCAAGATAACCATCCGAGTGCCGGCGGTGGGGTGGTTCAAATAGCTTCGGCTATCACCTCATTATGTCCGGTCGTGATGGTCAAGTGGTTTAAGGCGTCTTGTACATACCAGTTGCGTTGCTCCTGGGAGTATGGGTTCGAGTCACTTCTGGGGTGTGAGTTTTCATTCGCATATAGTCCTGGGGACCATTCAGGCTTGTTCGCATTTGTGTTCCTCACGTGTGCCCCAAAGAATGAGGTGATTTGGTAAAATGCTATGCCCAAGATAACCATCCGAGTGCCGGCGGTGGGGTGGTTCAAATAGCTTCGGCTATCACCTCATTATGTCCGGTCGTGATGGTCAAGTGGTTTAAGGCGTCTTGTACATACCAGTTGCGTTGCTCCTGGGAGTATGGGTTCGAGTCACTTCTGGGGTGTGAGTTTTCATTCGCATATAGTCCTGGGGACCATTCAGGCTTGTTCGCATTTGTGTTCCTCACGTGTGCCCCAAAGAATGAGGTGATTTGGTAAAATGCTATGCCCAAGATAACCATCCGAGTGCCGGCGGTGGGGTGGTTCAAATAGCTTCGGCTATCACCTCATTATGTCCGGTCGTGATGGTCAAGTGGTTTAAGGCGTCTTGTACATACCAGTTGCGTTGCTCCTGGGAGTATGGGTTCGAGTCACTTCTGGGGTGTGAGTTTTCATTCGCATATAGTCCTGGGGACCATTCAGGCTTGTTCGCATTTGTGTTCCTCACGTGTGCCCCAAAGAATGAGGTGATTTGGTAAAATGCTATGCCCAAGATAACCATCCGAGTGCCGGCGGTGGGGTGGTTCAAATAGCTTCGGCTATCACCTCATTATGTCCGGTCGTGATGGTCAAGTGGTTTAAGGCGTCTTGTACATACCAGTTGCGTTGCTCCTGGGAGTATGGGTTCGAGTCACTTCTGGGGTGTGAGTTTTCATTCGCATATAGTCCTGGGGACCATTCAGGCTTGTTCGCATTTGTGTTCCTCACGTGTGCCCCAAAGAATGAGGTGATTTGGTAAAATGCTATGCCCAAGATAACCATCCGAGTGCCGGCGGTGGGGTGGTTCAAATAGCTTCGGCTATCACCTCATTATGTCCGGTCGTGATGGTCAAGTGGTTTAAGGCGTCGTGTACATACCAGTTGCGTTGCTCCTGGGAGTATGGGTTCGAGTCACTTCTGGGGTGTGAGTTTTCATTTTCATATATATATATAATTAGTTTTATTAAAAAAAGTTAAAAAAAATAGTTTTTTTTTCTTTTTTTTATCGGACGATTTGCATGAAACTTATACACCTGACGGCACATAAGCCTATCTGTAAGGGTGCAAAGGTGGCCAGGAAATTGGTTGATGTCAACCTCAGCCACAGATAGCAGCACCTTAGACTTTATTTTTACTTATTATTTCAGGTAACATAAAATTCTTATAACTCATTTTTGATTCAATTTACATGAAACTTACACCTTATATGTAGAGTGTATGTCTATAAAATCTAGCACAAGCTTTGCTTCCTAAGTTCATTTATTGATTTTATAATAGCAATAAACATGATATATTTGCATAATTTTTGGGAGGAACTTTGACTATTTGCATTAGGAAAACTAAAGATGTTTGAAAAATCTCTTACTACAGATCCTTTATTATATGCTAATGTGACAGAAAAGTGCC
>WNGS01164964.1:0-44230 GCA_020271785.1 Procambarus virginalis
CTGCCGCACGTGGAGTGGCAGTACTGCAGGCCGTGCCCTCTACAACTACCTTGGTACTGCTCCACCATGCTCTCTCCCTCCCATACCCCCCCCCACCATACATCCTATCACCCCATAACTCCCCACCATACATCCTATCACCCCATACCTCCCTATCATACAACTTATCACCCCCATACCTCCCAATCATACAACTTATCACCCCATACCTCCCTATCATACAACTTATCACCCCATACCTCCCAATCATACAACTTATCACCCCCATACCTCCCTATCATACAACTTATCACCCCCATACCTCCCAATCATACAACTTATCACCCCCATACCTCCCTATCATACAACTTATCACCCCCATACCTCCCTATCATACAACTTATCACCCCATACCTCCCCTATCATACAACTTATCACCCCCATACCTCCCCATCATACAACTTATCACCCCCATACCTCCCTATCATACAACTTATCACCCCATACCTCCCTATCATACAACTTATCACCCCATACCTCCACACCATGCATGCTATAACCCTCATACCTCCCTTCCATACATCAACTTATCACCCCATACGTCGAGTCGTTTCGCCAGTCTGTACATGGGTGTGGGTATCTGGCTGATGATTGGCCGAAGTGGGTTTCCAGGCTTATGTGTCTTGACATTTCCATACGCATATCCAGGTTTATATTCCCCAAAAAGATATTGTTAATAGAAATGTTATCCCTACAGACAAAAATCAGAAGATACAACTGACGATTTACTATAAAACCAAGAAAACGGCCAGCCTGCTCATGAGAAACTCTCCAGACACTGAGCAGAACGCTCTAAAAGAGACCAGCGTCGTCTGTGCCTTCAAATGCCCTCTTGGGGGACTGTAAGCCCCAAAAAACTCAGTATATAGGCAAGACAACAACATCTCTTTCCAGGCGTTTAACGATGCATAAGCAACAGGGCTCCATTAAGGAACATATAATCTCTTCCCACAACCAAACCATTACCAGAGAAATCTTAGCAAACAACACTGAAATCATCGACAAATACAACGATAGCAGGCGGCTTGACATCTGCGAGGCACTACACATCAAGAAGTCAACACCAGCAATCAACAGCCAATTAATGCACAACTATATTCTACCCACTTCAAGACTCCGCTCCAATACAGAAGCATCAAGAAATATGGGCCAATAGGCCGTCTGCAGTTACAGATCTATTCTTCCCTTTAGCTTATACCCATTGTTTCGTGTTCTGTGTTGTGTTGAAAGTTTGTTTTCACCTCATCCCAAACCATTGTAACATGTCACCTCACCCAAATGCAGGTATAAAAAAGAAATCAAAGCTGTTTAAACTCTGTTCAGTTATTGTTGTTGTGTGTGTTTAAACTAAAGTCTTTGAAAATGTAATAAATTTTACGAAACGCGTTAAGTGTCGCGTCAGACTAGAAATAAAAATGAATTTTGGAGAATTGATTTTTCATTTACCATCAACAGTAAAAAGAAACATAAGGAAGACCGAGAAAATTCGTGTTAGAATTATTAATCTTACTTTTTCGGTCACATTTAATAATATATATATATATATATATATATATATATATATATATATATATATATATATATATATATATATATATATATATATTATGGAAGGGAGTACCACCCCTGGCTGGAAGAAGGGGGACCCATAGCCTCGGAGGAAATCACACATAACGCATTGGAGGGAATGTAGGTCCCCCCCAATACAGTTTCTGTGTGCTTTTCTCCTACCACCCCCTTCCTTTTTTTATACTTTATTGTGTATTTAAAGGTTACAAAACATACAAGACAAATGCCTAAAGGTTATGGATCTCTTGAAGCTCCTCCGCTTCCGGACAGGAACCGAGGACGCAGCAAGCATTTCCCCTCTGGATCGCCACACTGAGGCGCTGAAACAAAAAACTGCAAGCCCTTGGGTCTCTGGTGACGTCGATGAGCTTGGAACCCAATTCCTTGAGAAATCCCAAGGCACTCTTGCCCAAGGGGCCATGCGTCTCAGACGCTATGGGAACAAAGAGGTATTGGCCTGCCAGTCGCCTGTATTTGAGAGATTTTGCTGTTTCCCTGTGGTTGGCCGCCCCACCTGCTTGATCAGCTCCGAAGTGTACGTAGGTGTCAGCCAGGGTGGATACACATGTGTAGTCCCACACCAACTGTCTACCCTCCTTCCATGAGTATATGGTGATGCCATCAGGGCGAAGTGCGGGGAAATCCGGGTTCTGGACCCCTAGGATGCGAGGTTCTCTCTCCGCTGGGCACTTAGCTGAGACGAGGCTTCTCTTGATGATGTCATTGACCTCGTTGTGTCTTGCATGCCAGCCCTTTGTGCTTCCACAATGCAACCCATGCAGTCCGTATTGGTCTGCTTCCACCCTGTTGCAAATACACTTGTATTCAGTGTGAATTGGGGCACCAAGGCGGAGGGCCACTGCTACACGAAGGGATTCTGGATCTAGGCACGTGCCCATTGCTGACATGGGTACTGCCAGGAGGAAGTCTCCTGCATGGGGGGCACGCACTGCTCTGAGGCGGGCTTTCTCCTTGTCTGATGTTGCGGCGCTGAGCATGGCATCAGCTACTTTTTCCACTAGAGGGTGGTCCCAGCCGGACTGTTTGTGTTGTTTTGTTGGCTCTATAATGGTTGCTGGGGCTGCCAGAACATCCCACTGATTTGAACATTCAGTGAAAGCAGGATCGTGTATTCCTGCTGAATCTCTCAAGGTTGCAGGTAAGATATCTCTGACGAGGTCGTGCGATGCGTGGGAGGAGGAAAGGAAGGCTGGTAGAGCAATTTGGGAGGCTGTATATATATATATATATATATATATATATATATATATATATATATATATATATATATATATATATATATATATATATATATATATATGTCGTACCTAGTAGCCAGAACGCACTTCTCGGCCTACTATGCAAGGCCCGATTTGCTTAATAAGCCAAGTTTTCCTGAATTAATATATTTTCTCTATTATTTTTCTTATGAAATGATAAAGCTACCCATTTCATTATGTATGAGGTAATTTTTTTTTTATTGGAGTTAAAATTAACGTAGATATATGACCGAACCTAACCAACCCTACCTAACCTAACCTAACCTATCTTTATAGGTTAGGTTAGGTTAGGTAGCCGAAAAAGTTAGGTTAGGATAGGTTAGGTAGGTTAGGTAGTCGAAAAACAATTAATTCATGAAAATTTGGCTTATTAGGCAAATCGGGCCTTGCATAGTAGGCTGAGAAGTGCGTTCTGGCTACTAGGTACTACATATATATATATATATATATATATATATATATATATATATATATATATATATATATATGTCGTACCTAGTAGCCAGAACGCACTTCTCAGCCTACTATGCAAGTCCCGATTTACCTAATAAGCCAAGTTTTCCTGAATTAATATATTTTCTCAATTTTTTTCTTATGAAATGATAAAGCTACCCATTTCATTATGTATGAGGTCAATTTTTTTTTATTGGAGTTAAAATTAACGTAGATATATGACTGAACCTAACCAACCCTACCTAACCTAACCTAACCTATCTTCATAGGTTAGGTTCGGTTAGGTAGCTTAAAAAGTTAGGTTAGGTTAGGTTAGGTAGGTTAGGTAGTCTTAAAAACATTAATTCATGAAAACTTGGCTTATTAGGCAAATCGAACCTAGCATAGTAGGCTGAGAAGTGCGTTCTGGCTACTAGGTACGACATATATATATATATATATATATATATATATATATATATATATATATATATATATATATATATATATATATATATATATATATATATATATATGTCTCATTAAATATGACCGCATATTCTGTATTTACTAACTTCTGATTTAGGGCTTCTATCCCTCTAACTATTTTCTTAGCATCAGGGCTTAGCTGAAATAGGAGTTCTCCAAAACTCATTTTCGTAATTTCCGGGTGAAGAAAAGAGGTAAATTACTATAGAATGTATTACTCTTATTTATACAATATGCACAACGTTGCGAACCTCCATGGTTCATTCTCAAGTGAATGAATTTTACAATGTGATTTGATTTTATACCCGCACTGGGTCAGGTGATAAGATAATAAATGTGAAAACAAAAGGGGATACAAAGGGAATATATGTGGGGTCACACATATGAACATAAGAATATAGGTAACCGCAGAAGGCCTGTTGGCCCATACGAGGCAGCTGGCATCTACATACAAAGATTAATCCAGTATAATTTGCCTGTTATGTTGAACATTGTCTTCTGTGTTGGCATCGTTATGATCTGGTCTTGTCCTTACTCTCATTGTGGGTAGGGTAAATAGTTCCGTGATTTGGGTGTTCATGGTAGGTTGTTCTATTCTTATGTGGATTGCTTCAAGAATTTGTAATCTTCTTGCATCTTGTGTTTTGTCTATTATGCATGTATTTTTGTTCAACATTTCTCTTGTTAGGGTGATGTCATGGGCTTGTCTCATGTGGTTCCTGGGGGCACCGGATTGAAGATGGCATGTCAAACGCCTCGTCAGCTTGGTCGACGTCATACCTATGTACTTAGATTGAAGGTTACACCCTTCGTGGGGGCAAGTGTACATGTATACAACGCTTGACTGCTGTAGAGGGTTCTCTGTCGGCTTCGGGCTGTTTTTTGATAAGGAGTTCGGAAGTCTTCTTGGTTTTATAGAATATTATCAGGTTTATGTTTTGGTCAGGAGTAGTGCTTTTTACTCCTTTACGGATTATTACTTTCATTATTCTTTCCTCTTTTATATGTTCACTGTGCATGGTTGATTTGTAGTATAATTTTATTGGAGGTATTGTGGTTTCTGCTCTAGGTTCTGGTTTATACCAGCGGTCCAAGTGTCTTCTTATAGCAGCGTTTATTTCCGCGTTGCTATATCCGTTGTTCACCAATACCTGAGTTACTCTTTCAAACTCTCTACTCACGTTGCTCCATTCAGAGCAGTGGGTAAACCAACCTGATCCTGGCAACCACTGTGTCGCAGTCTGGTGGACGTTTTGTGCTGCCCATAGATATAGGTTTCAGATGTGAATAAATCATAGCTTTTTTATACTAGTGCTTTCAAGTTGTTTGGAGTCAGATAAACGATGAGAGCAACAGTGAGACAGAGTGCATAAATGAAGAAATTGGGACGAAAACCGGAGATGCCTCCAATAAAGAAGTAGACAAGACAGACACAGGTATAAATACCTTGAAAAAACGCAAAACCGGAACATATTTGCAAATTCTACGCTAAAGGAATATGCAAATATGGAAAATTAGGAGCAAAATGCAATTTTCTGCATCTTCGAAAATGCAGGAACATGTTGGCGAGGGGTACATGCCGTTTTGGAACAGGGTGTAGATACTTTCACCCTAAATTATGTCAATTTTCAATTAGGGGAGAAAAAATGCTACACTCTTCAGTGTCCGGAATTCCACGTGAGAGGTACACAGTGTTATAGACGGAAAGATCAATATGACACTACTGGAAATTTTTTAGAGGAAGGCAGAAACAGAGTAGAAAATATAAGAGAGAGGAACCGTAAGATGGAACCACTACAGGATTACAAAGGGGAAGGGAGATACCCACAAGACTGGAATACAAATTATCAACAAGCACACAGGTACTGCACCACACAACACCCGTCCTACTACCAAAACTGGACGAATCACTTCCAAAACACACCCTGGACCGGGGTAGAGTGGGGGGAGAACTACCAAAGCCCACCAAAAGTGACAAGCAATGTGGGAAATCCTTCATATTTGCACACATACAAGGCTTGAAACCAAAATCTAGAAATAAAGTTTAGTTCGTAAATGGCCTCCTAATAGAATCGAACTCAATATTTGGTGCATTTACAGAAACCCACACAAAAGACCACATGGATAGTGAAATCTGGATTCCGAATTATAATCTATATAGATGTGACAGAGTAATTAGGTAAAGTGGAGGAGTAGGTCTGTATATTAAAGAGGAGCTGGCATGCACAGAGCTCCTGAACTCATCCAATGAGGTGGTAGAGGTATTTGGAATCAAGGTAGAAAATATGAATCTACTTATTATTGTAATATACAAACCGCCAGATGCAACAGTTGAAGAATTCACTGAATAGATCCACAAAATAGAGAATATCCTTGATAACCTAGCAAACCCAGTACCAGATATCATCTTCCTTGGAGACTTCAATCTACCCAGTTTAAAATGGAGAATAGTAAACAATAACATCATAGCAGGAAGTCAACCTGGAAACAACCAACCACATGTCAAAGAACTACTGAGATTCTGCCCCCCCTCCTCGCTCAGCTCGTTGCTGCCGTGAGGGGGGCTTAGTGGGCGGCTGCCGGAGTGTGATGCTCCTTGGGACAGTCCTCTGTCCTTTTGTAGCCTTGTACTCCTGCTGCTGTCCTCTCCAATTATGCTGAGAACCTTTCCCTTTTCCTTCTGTTTCGTTTTTCTCCCCCCTCTTCTCCTATATGCTGCCGTTTCCTGCCGACCTTTTGCTTGTTTTGGTTATTACTTTGGACTTCCTCTATTTTGATGCCCGGGTGCTTGGGGAGGCATACTCTTGCACCCGTAGAACTGTAGTACCCAATGTCGAGAGCGAGGGGAACCTTTTATTGTCAATCCCCCTTTCGTCACTGAACCCGATCTCGACAGACTGTCGGTTCTTAAGGTGGCGTTTGTGGGGCGTATACTCACGACGCACCCCTGGGAGGCCCTGGCATGATCGGCGATAGCTTCATGTTGGGTGTCCTGCCTCTAATTGTGGCTCCATGGTGGGTGTGGGGGCACATTCGTGAATGAATATTCCTTTTTGTAGCGATGATATATACTGCTTCAAGTGTTTCTGCTTTACCTTCTCAGGCTCGTGGGGTGGGCGACCAAGCCCCCGAGTCGGTCCGTGTTGGAAGACCGGGCTCTGTAGCCTCCGCTACATTGGGCCCCGACCTTGCTCCTCCTTTGGCCTCTCTGACTCCTCCCCTCGGCTCCCCTCCCTCTGTGGTTGGGTCGAGCCCCAGGCCCCCAGTGGTGACTACCTCGTCCCCTGGCGCGGCTTCGTCTCTCATTGTGACTACTGCGCCTTTTACCCCCGTGACCTCCGGGGTTCTCATCGCCGTTCCCACCACGGCCGCACTCGCACGATCCCTTCCCGTAATAGTACTTACAACGCCTTGTTTGGTCCCGCTACGTGGGCTAAATACTTTGATCTCCACCATCTGGATTCTACTCCTCCTGACGATTTCTCCCTCCATAAACACCTTGTTGATTCAGTAGATGCCTCTGTTACTTTTAACTCCACCAGTTACGGTACGCGTGTCGTCGCTGCTCCTTCTCAGGATGCAGCTACTCGCTTAGCCGCTTTGTCCTGCATTGGCGAGACCCCTGTCCGGGTCTCCAAGAACGTTCGGTTAAATGCCAGTGTTGGCACTGTTCTCCTCCCACACCATGTTGCAACTGGTGTTCGGGACCTCAAAGATTGCCAGGAGGATATTAAACATATCCTCGAAGCCCAAGGCCATTCTGTCCTCCAGGTGGACACGTTTACTCGACCCCCTCGTGGTCATCGCCGTCAGCCCCTTCGAGTTGTAAAAATCACCTTTGATAGTAGGGCCCTTCCGCCCTCTGTTATTCTTGCTGGTGCCAGATGCTCCGTTCAGGAGTACATTCCCTCTCCTAGACTATGCAATAAGTGTTGGAAGTTCGGGCACGGTGTCCTCAAATGCACCAGTACTGTGTATCTGTGCCCCTTGTGTGGGGACGATAGTCATTCTAAGTCCGAGTGCACTTCTCCCCAGGCTCGCTGCCTCAATTGCGGTGAAGCCCACCCTACCTTCTCCCGCTCGTGTATGCACTACAAACTCGAGGAAGCCGTCCTCAACTTGAAGCACCGTGATCGTCTGTCTTTTCCTGAAGCGAGACGCCAAGTTCGTCGTCTCACCCCTTTCGCGGGCGTCTCCTACGCTCGCGTGTTGCGTTCTACCTCTCCTCGTCCTTCCCGTCTTCCTCAGTCTCACAACCGTTTCCAGGCCTTAAACCCGACCACACCCACCACCACCTCCCCTATTCCTTTGCCTCCTGTCCCAGATGGTCTCCCTCCCGGTTCTCCATCTGGGATTTCCCCCCTTCCTACCCAGTCCGCCATATCTCCTTTGTCTTCTTCCCCATCTCCTCCCACTCTTTCTTCCCGACCCTCCCCCCAGTCTCTTGACCCGCCACGCCACCTGTCGGTCCAGGCTGATATCCATCATCCTCCCAGCAACCTTCGTGTTGTTCGCTCTCGTTCCTCTTCTCCTGCTGAGACCATTGAGTCTGTCGCCCGGTATGTTGTTACTGGAACGCCTGTCTCTTCGAGTCAGAAACGTAAGCCTGGCTCCTCTCCTTCTTCCTCTCCGGCGGGTAAGAAGGTTTCGCTTTCTTCCTCACCCCCTCCCTCTGACTCTGTCACTACATCCCCTCCCGTTTCAGTAGTCGAACCCCCTGTCTCTGATATGGAGGTTTCTTCCGCCCCCGATTCCCTCTCTGTTGCTGCCCTTCCTGAGGTGTACTCCCTGCTTTCTGCCCGCCCTCCTCCAACTGTCCTTGCCTGCCCCTCTCAGTTGTCTCCTCCTCCTCCGGACCCCGTCAGTCCGCCTCTGGTCTGTTCTCTCGCTCCCTTCCCTCTCTCCTTACTAAGTTTACCCATGCCCCCTAACCCTGATTTTGCCGACCCTGCTCCTGATCCAGACCCTGATCCTGACCCTGCTCCTGACCCTGATCCTGAGATTCTTTAATACACTGTGTTCCTCTTTACCTTTATTTCTTTCTTGTTCTCTGTTACTGTCCCTTCTCTTTGATAATGTCTATTCTTCAGTGGAATATTCGTGGATTTTATGCCAACTTCCATGAACTCCAACTTCTCATTACACAGTTTACGCCACTTTGTGTTTGTCTCCAGGAACCCATGCTTGGTGCTCGTCCTGGTCACTTTCGTGGTTATTCCTTTCTTTCTCCCCCCCCCCCCTCTCTTGCTGGGGCCCATAACTCTACTGCTCTCTTAATTCGTTCTGATATTCCCTTCGTCCCCCTACTTCTTCCGTCCCCTCTCCATTGTTCTGCTGCCCGTGTTTTTGTGGGTAAATGGTATACAGTCTGTTCCATTTATCTCCCTCCAAATGTCCCTCTTTCCCTTCCTGATCTTAAGCACCTCCTGGACTCCTTGCCAGAGCCGGTGCTCCTTTTGGGTGATTTCAACTGTCGACATTCCCTCTGGGGTGATGTTCTGACAAACACCCGAGGCCGTCTTCTCGAACCGTTCGTCCTCGCTTCATCTCTATCTCTTCTGAATTCTGGTGAGCCCACTCATGTGGACTCTCGAACTCGCACCCTTTCCTGTCTTGATCTTTCTCTTTGCTCGTCGTCTCTCTACTTAGATTTCGCGTGGCAGGTTCTTGATGACCTCCATAACAGTGATCATTTCCCCATCCTCGTTTCCTTTTTCTCTTTCCACCCTCCCCTTTCCTTCCCTCGGTGGCAGTTTGCCAAGGCTGACTGGTGCCTATTCACCCTCCGTGCTACTCTCTCTGACCTCTCCTCTCTGCCTCTTCCTCGCACCCTCCTCCTTTTCTATGACACTGTCTTCAACGCTGCCCTCAGCTCTATCCCTCGCTCTTCCTCCCGGGCACACGGAAGTGTGTTCCCTGGTGGAATGCGGACTGTGCTCGGGCTGTCCGCTGTAAGCGTGCGGCCTGGAAAAAACACCGCCGCCGGCAGACGGCTGATTCTTTTATTCTGTTTCGGAAGGCAAGTGCGGTGGCCCGTAGGACCATCCGTACTGCTAAACGTGAGAGTTGGAAATCTTATGTTTCCACCATTACGTCCGATACTCCTCTACCGCAGATCTGGAAGAAGATCCGCAAGATTGCGGGCAAGTTCGTTCCAGATGTCTCGCCGGTTCTCCACCTCCGTGGGACTCTTGTGGCGGATCCAGTGAAGGTCGCGGCCGAACTGGGTTCCCACTTTTCTTCTGTTAGCTCTGGTTCTCATCTTCCTCAATCCTTCCTTCTCCGTAAGCCTGTTCTTGAATCTTCTCCTTTAGATTTCCACACTCATCTCCGCCTTCCCTATAACGATCCTTTCTCTCTTTCTGAACTTCAGTCTGCCCTGGCCCTCTGCGGATCTACGGCAGCGGGCTCAGATGACGTTCATTATGAGATGCTTCGCCATCTCCCTCCGTGCACGTTTCAGTATTTACTGAATCTGTATAACCAGGTCTGGGACTCGTCGTCCGTCCCTGAGGACTGGCTCGATGCCGTTGTACTCCCTATTCGGAAACCAGGGTCTCTCGGTACGTCCCCTAAGGACTTCCGCCCTATTGCTCTCACGAGTTGTGTTTGCAAGCTGTTTGAGCGTATGGTAAATGTCCGTCTGATGTGGTTCTTGGAACACCATCACCACCTCTCTCCTTCTCAATTTGGTTTTCGCAAGTGCCGCAGCACGACTGATGTCCTGGTGAACTTGGAGGTCTATATTCGTACTGCTTTTGCTGCGAAGACCTCCGTTGTTGCTGTCCTTTTTGACCTGGAAAAGGCTTATGACACGACTTGGAGATACCATATTCTGTCCCAACTTCGTTCTTTTGGCCTTCGTGGTAATCTCCCTCTCTTCCTTCAAAGCTTTCTCTCTCGTCGTACCTTTCGAGTCAGGCTTGGTGCCACTCTCTCTGCCTCTTTTCGGCAGTGTGAAGGTGTGCCCCAAGGTAGTGTTCTGAGTACTACTCTTTTTCTGGTTGCCCTCAATGGTCTCCTTTCCTCCCTTCCTTCTGGCATCTTCTCCGCTCTTTATGTTGACGATCTTACTCTTTGCTGTCGAGGTGATGATTCGCCTCTCCTTCAACGGCGGCTTCAACTTGCGATTGATGCCGTGTCATCTTGGGCCACCAATCATGGCTTCAAGTTCTCTACTACTAAGACTTGTGCCATGACTTTTACTCGGAAGCGGGTCGTTCTTCGTCCCTCTTTGTCACTTTATGGTCATCCCCTTGAGTACAAAGATTCCGCGAAGCTTTTGGGGTTATTCTTTGACACTCGTTTGTCTTGGTCGCCCCATGTCTCTTACCTCCGTGTGGAATGCTCTAAGGCCCTTAACCTACTTAAGGTTTTGTCCCATACTTCTTGGGGAGCGGATAGGCGCACGCTCCTCTATTTGCATTCCTCTCTCGTACTGTCTAAGCTCGATTATGGTTGCCCTGCATACTCTTCTGCTTCTCCTTCTACTCTTCGCCGTCTTGATCCTTTGCACCATACTGGGTTGCGCCTCAGCTCTGGTGCTTTTCGTTCCACTCCTACCCTCAGTTTGTACGCTGACACTGGCTTTCTGTCTCTCCAGGATCGCCGTGATCGCTACAGTCTTCGCTATCTAGCGCGATCCTTACAGCATCCTCACTCTCGCCTCTATCGTGCTTTGACTTTTACCCCTCCTGTAGTTCCTGTTCCTCTTCACCACCTTCCTCTTTCTGTCCGTTTGTCTCGCTTACAAGATTCTCTTTCGGTTCGTCTTACTAATGTTTCTCCTCGTATTGTTCCCTCCTTGCCCCCGTGGAGGGTCCCCCTTCCCAAATTTTGTACTTCTCTGACCCGCATCACTAAAGCTTTTACCCCTCCTACAGTTCTGAAACGCCTCTTCCTTGAGCACTTTTCTTCTCACTCCCACTCCGTTCCCATCTTCACCGACGGGTCAAAGTCTGCTGACGGTGTGGGCTACTCTGTTTTTTTTCCTGACCACACTTATATGTGTCGCCTTCCTCCGGAGGCTAGCATCTTCACAGCAGAACTCTATGCTATTCTCTATGCTCTTCGTCTCCTGCTTTCCCGGGGCAGTCCTCCTTCGTGGTAGTAGTTGACTCTCGTAGTGCCCTCATGGCTTTAGGGTCCTTTAATCCAGTCCACCCTGTGGTCATCGAGATTCAACATTGGCTGTTTCTTATCTCCAGTAAATTTAAGTCGGTTGCGTTTTGCTGGGTTCCCAGCCATGTTGGTGTCTCTTTAAATGAGCGTGCGGATACTGCCGCTAAGGACGCTATCCGCACTTGTCCCATCTCCCATAAAGGTGTTCCTTATTCCGACTTTTACCCAGTTATTCATGCCTCCATCCTTGCCCGTTGGCAGCGTTGGTCTTCTGTTATTGGTAACAAACTGCGTACTCTCAAGAGTCGTGTGTTCCAGTGGCCTTCCTCCTGCCACCGTAACCGACGGTGGGAAACGGCTCTGGCTAGGTTACGTCTTGGCCATACCCGTTTAACTCACGGTCACTTAATGGAGCGCCGCCCTGCTCATTATTGTCCAAATTGCATTGTCCCTCTTACGGTCATACATATCCTTGTTGAATGTCCTGACTTCCAGGACGAGCGTGTGTCTTGTTTTCCGACTGTCACCCACGGTCGCTTGTCCCTCGATAGAATTCTTGGCGACTCTCATACTTTTGATATCGTTCGCCTTATGCGTTTTTGTTCTCGTACTGGCATCCTTGGTGATATTTAGCGACCTCTAATTATCCCACGTGTTTGATGGTGCTACATAGCCTTCCCGGTTTGGTGCCTTCTATTGATAATTACTTACTTACTTACTGAGATTATGTGACAAATTCTCGCTCAGTCAGCAGATTACAGAACCAACTAGGAACGAAAACACGCTGGACCTGATATTCACGAGCAATGAGGAGCTAATCAGAGACATTACTGTCTCAGACACTACGTACTCAGTCCACAAGCTCATTGAAGTGCAAATAAACATTAATAACGGTAGTAGGCCCAAGAGAAGCAACAAGAGAGAATGGCTATTCAATAAATTCAATTTTAATAATAAGAGGATAGACTGGAAGAAAATAAACAGGGAACTTACAAACATTCAATTGGAAAATGTTCTAAGAAATAAAAATCCTACACAGGGAATAGAAAAACTGACTTCTGAAGCATATGAAGTCTGTCTGAAACATGTTCCTTTGAGAAAAGCCAGAAAGAGGTCCAATGTAGAAAGAGAACGCAGACGACATTACAAAAGTAGGAAGAAATTAACGGAAATGCTTAAGCAGACACGACTCTCCATACAGAGAAGAAATAATTTAAACAGGGAGATTGAAGAAATCGAACAGAGACTGAAGCATTCCTGTCAGACTGAAGAAAGGATATTAGAACAGAAAGCAATTTAAGAAATAAAGAAAAACCCAAAATATTTCTTCACATATGCTAAATCAAAAGCGAAAACCACTGCTAGTATTGGACCTATTCGTATTAGTGAAGGTTCATACACTAAGGATGACAAAGAAATTAGTGAAATCCTAAAAAAGCAGTATGAAGACATGTTTAGCACTCCGATACTCAGCATGAAAGTGGAAGAGTTGGACAATTTCTTTATGAATGATACTCAAACACCTGTAAATATAACTGATATCAACACGAGCGTGGCAGATTTTGAAAGAGAAATTGACAATATGTCCATGCAGTCAGCCCCGGGTTCAGACTCATGGAATTTAATATTTATAAAGAAATGCAAAGTGCCAATAGCACAGGCACTCAGTATAATGTGAAGGAAGAGCTTGGACACAGGGGAGATACCAGATGCGCTTAAAGCAGCAGACACTGCCCCTCTACACAAAGGTGGTAGCAAAGCATTGGCAAAGAATTATAGACCAGTTGCACTAACGTCCAACATAATAAAATTATTTGAAAGAGTGATCAGGAGTCAGGTCACTAGATTCATGGAAACCAATGACCTCCACAATCCAGGCCAACATGGAATTAGAGCAGGAAGATCATGCCTCTCACAGCTACTTGACCACTATGACAAAATCACTGAGGCATTAGAGGAAAAACATAATGCAGATGTCGTATACTCAGATTTTGCAAAGGCATTCGACAAATGTGACCATGGAGTGATTGCACACAAAATGAAGTCAATGGGTATAACTGGTAAAGTAGGACGGTGGATACTCAATTTCCTGTCGAACAGAACACAAAGAGTAACAGTCAATCAAGTAAAATAGAGTCCGAGCGCAGTTAAAAGCTCTGTACCTCAAGGTACAGTCCTTGCACCACTGCTGTTCCTTATTCTCATATAAGATATAGACAAAAACACAAGTCACAGCTTCGTGTCATCCTTTGCAGATGATACAAAAATCAGCATGAAAATTACTAGACATTGACATTAGTAAACTACAAAGACATTGATATAGAAGACATTGATAAACTACAAACAGATATTAACAAAGTTTTCGATTGGGCAGCAGAAAATAACATGTTTAACGGTGATAAATTCCAGGTACTCAGATACGGCAAAAATGAGGATCTTAAACATAATACAGGGTACAAAACGCAATCGAATCTGCCCATAGAAGGAAAACAGCATGTCATGGATTTGGGAATAATGATGTCCGACGACCTAACGTTTAGGGAGCATAACCAAGCAAGTATTGCGTCAGCCAGAAAAATGATAGGATAGATTACGAGAGCCTTCAAGTCCAGAGATCCCATTACAATGGTTGGTTGTACTCTTCAAATCACTTGTGTTGTCCCGTCTTGAGTACTGCTCAGTACTCACTTCCCCCTTCAGAGCAGGAGAGATTGCTGAAATTGAGGGAATACAGAGAACATATACGGCACGCATAGACGAGATTAATTTAATTAATCACCTAAATTATTGGGATCGTCTCAAAGCTCTCAGGTCCCAAATCTGCACAGTAAAATAACAACGTACTGGAGTGAACGACATGGAAGCAAATGCAGAAGAGAACCAGTGAAGAGCAGAGGTGCCATGGGCACAATCAGAGAACACTGTATGAACATCAGAGGTCCACGGTTGTTCAACGTCCTACCAGCGAGCATCAGAAATATTACAGGAACAACCGTGGACATCTTCAAGAGGAAACTAGATTGTTTCCTTCAAGGAGTGCCCGACCAACCGGGCTGTGGTGGGTATGTGGGCCTGCGGGCCGCTACAAGCAACAGCCTGGTGGACCAAACTCTCACAAGTCAAGTCTGGCCCCGGGCCGGGCTTGGGGAGTGGAAGAACTCCCAGAACCCCATCAACCAGGTATCAACCAGACCTGAATGTTTGGACCAATATAGGCTACTGTCTGCACTGACAGTAGAGATGGGGATACCTAGATCAAATTCAACTTCATCTTTGCTACACGCTAATTTGGCTGCAGTGGCTGTCTCATTATGATGGGACACATTTATGTGTGATGGTATCCATACAAAGGAGATTTGAGACCCTTTGCTCTGTGCAGCGATCAGGTCATTTATAATTGATAGTATGAGGCTTTTGCTGTCGATCTTCCAGGAGTTTTTGATTGCTTGAAGATTGCTCCCTCTCCTCCCTCTCAATCTCTGAACATGCCATATTAAGTATATAATATTTTTCTTTTATTAATACATTAGGTACATCTGCATTAGTGCAGCTACCCTAGACTATATGAAGTGGAGTACAGTGTGTCAAAAAAGCTAACTAGGTGATATCATACAGCTGAAAATCTTTAAACATTCTACGGTAAACCAAACCACGAATTAAGATATCACAGGATTCACTGACACAATAGGCATCAATCCTTCACTAAGATTGACCTTATTGACGACAGATTACACTACACTTAGGGAGCCAGTTGGCCGAGCGGACAGCACGCGGGACTTGTGATCCTGTGGTCCTGGGTTCGATCCCAGGCGCCGGCGAGAAACAATGGGCAGAGTTTCTTTCACCGTATGCCCCTGTTACCTAGCAGTAAAATAGGTACCTGGGTGTTAGTCAGCTGTCACGGGCTGCTTCCTGGGGGTGGAGGCCTGGTTGAGGACCGGGCCGTGGGGACACTAAGAAAGCCCCAAAATCATCTCAAGATAACCTCAAGAAGAAGAACACTGTATATTAAAATGATTATTTTTATGTAAGGGGTATACTAAGATTACCGTCTTCACTTTAGCTTGTAGGTAATTTATCAAGGACTTTAGACTCGTAACCTTTTGTAAAACTAACTTAGTTGCCATGATTTTTATTATATTATTATTATTAACAAAGTTATCATTATAACATAAGAAACAAATATTTTCATTACTTAATACTGATTAGAAATGCTAGTTCTCACCTGAGTGCATCCATAGTTGGACAGCCTGCGACCTCTTGCTTGCCCCACACCAGGCACTTTTGTCATCCGTTTCCCTCCCCCTATCGGCTCTGACACAAAATTTTGGTGTTTCTGGGAAGTTGTCGGCATCCTGTGGAATCAGTCATGCGGTAAAAAACCTAGCTTTTGAACTAATGCTAAAGATAGCTAGCTATCTACTATGAAATTCTTTAAATTAGCTTTGCTGCAGATGGTAATTTGTTTAGTAAATACATTAATTAAGAGTAAAAACACAAGATGGTCAATAGGTGAAATTCAAATTTAAAAAAAACTCAAAATCATATTGATTAGATTAGGAGAATAAATGGGTAAATGCATTGCAGGCAGTGATCAACCAGACCTACTGAATTACAGTTCCAATATTATATACTATATATAGTAAATATAACTTAGAGTACTGTACTACAATTTGGTAGTGACAGTATGTAAGGGATCTCGAAAAAAACGAGATTGAAAGATGAAAACATGTTTCAGACAATAGGAAAACGTAAAATACATTGTTTCTAAGATAGAATTCTTTTAAAAGTAATAGTAATAGAAGTAGGGCAAATAATTCCATTGATTTTCAATGTTCATCCTTTGCTTTGATTGTACCTGAAATGCCTAATGACCTGTCAGGTCTAGGAATACCACATGGCAGAAATGCCGTCTAATACCTTTGTATTGTAATTATGTATGTAATTCCTAATTGTCCAACTAATAATTAATTAATAAGGAATTATTAACTCCTTAGATGTGGTAAAAAATGTGCAATGAAAATTTATTGTCAATATCATGTTAGGATGCACTACCATTCTAAGTTACCTCTAGTGATGTTTGGTAGTATATGACAGTTTCTGTATATATGCTCCCCGGCCAGGATTCCAACTCAGGCCAAAGCGGGCGCGAAACTCCATTCGAGTGTCTTACCACTTCGTCACAGGGACTGCTAAAAAATAGTTTGTCTAGGTAAAAGTACACACATACAGAATGATATTCAAGCAGAATTTTGGATTAGTAGATAGAGCTAGTATATACTATGCATAAAGCCAATAATATGCACAGCGTTTCAGAGAAGATGTGGGGGAAAAACTTACAACTAAGACAAAACTAATTGAGATCAAAAGCATGAATTGAAATGTAGTAGAAAAAGGAGAATATTATATGGACAATAGGAACTTTAAACGGACACTAAAGAAAATACAAAATTTCCTTAAGTTAAAACATGGCAGATATCAGTGATTTTGCAAGTTAATCTTTAATCATTAATGTTTGATTTTTTTTGCAAGTATATTTCTGCACGGGGCCCTAAGCCTCTGGCTGGCCCACTAAGTGTTGCTTGTTTCTGTTTTACATGGGCGGAGTATAAGTATTTATGACTCGTATGGTCGCTTCAGTAAGATTTTGTCCCATGTGTTTAACAACTTCCGCTCTGTTGAATCTAAGTTGAAATCTTAATAGGTTTGTAACTCTGCACTGTGTTAGATAATGTTCCAGTGGTCTGTCGGGCATTTCTCCACAGTGCTGACATTTCCTCTCATCTTCCGAAACCTGTAAGCCTATTTCCCATGCACATGGATATCGAAGCCTGATGCGATGTAAGTGTTTTTCTGTTGTTCTACTGCTCCCTTTCATCAGACTAAGTGGTTCGTAGTTGGTTGAATTCTTGTACCAACCAGCAGATCCTGATGTTGCAACTGCTGTGTTGTGGTCACTGTACATCGTTTGCATTGCTCTGTTTCTAATTACTTTCTTAATCTGTGATAGATTCTGTGGTATGTAAATGTTTACAGTTCTTCTCTTAGTTGTAAGTTTTGCACCTTAGTCTACAATGTCATTTCCTATTATTCCCACATGACTTTGCACCCAGTTGATAAGTACCCAACGTCCTTGACGTTTGAGTGTTTGGATTAATGATATGACATTTGAAATCAGATGCATGTTATCACGTATGTGTTCTTGTTGCAAGGTTTCAATGGCAGCTCTCGAATTTGCATGAAAGGTAACATGTTGTCGGTGTTCAGCAAGAGTATGTTCCAAAGTCTTTTGAATGGCTAGCATCTCTGTTTGTAAAGTTGAACACCCATCTGAGAGTCTCCAACTATTTACAGTTTTCTGCTTTAACTTCAGCCCCAGTTTCTTGTCCCTGCTGGTCTACTGATCCATCTGTGAAGTATGTCAAACTTTCAGATGCCAAGTTTGCTTCTATATGCATCTGTGCATTATTACGTAGCAGATGAGGATTAGTCTGGTACTTTTTTCCTTCGAGAGTCATAATCCTAAAGTCTGATGGAAGAGATTTCCAAGGGGCTTGCAAAACAAAATTTGCATGTACTTCGTCGACATTCCTCTCAGTGATTGTGTTTGTTATATCGAATATATTGATGGTGTTTATCGACCCATTTATGGGTTCATCTGTTGCTATTGGAGGCTCTTCTGTCCCGAGATAGTACTCCAGTGATTATATCTTTAAGTGAACTGATTCTAGGTCTAGTCAATATCTTGGTCAGCATGCACACAGCAATCCCTATTACCCTTATTTCAATCGACGTTAGCTTGGTTTCTATTCTTAGGTTCAGTATTTTAGTCCATCTGGGAGCCCCTGTTATGACTCACATTACATCATTTAGAATAACCTCAACGTTTGTCCACTGACCAGGAGAAAGAGTGAGTAAGGCAGGCGCTGCATAATCAACTAGGGAACGAACAGCGTGTATATTAAACATTCTTAACACTGTGTCCCGTTCCTAGATGGGGCCCTGTGATTGCTCTCATTATATTCAGTCGTGATTTTGCTTTCTCCTTCAGATATTGAATTTGCTTATTGAATGTCATTTTAGAATCTATCCACACTCCGAGATATTGATATTGTGTAACCCACTGAAGGTTAATGTCTTGAATGCGTAGGTGCCTGTCTGGAGTGTTGCCACCTAGTCTCATTACCTTAGACTTCTGCACAGATATTTTTAGCCCGAAAATGCTGCATTCAGATGTTAGTTTATCTAACGCCCCGTGTGCTTTATTTAGAAGCGAAGGTCCTGTAATGACTAATGCTATATCATCAGTATAGCTTAGCAATTTAACCCCTTCTGTAAATGTCATGGTAACGAGGTTTTCCCATAAGGATGTTAAAAAGACTAGGCCTGAGGACTCCTCCTTGTGGAATCCCATTCTCGTGCAAGTTGTAGTTCGACACTTGTCCTTGCAACTTTACTCTGGCATACCTGTGACTTAGGTAATCTTGAATCCATCCTAGCATATTTCCCTTTACACCTTTTTAAACTAAGGTGTGTAAAATTGCTTGTGGGGTTGTAAGTTCGAATGCTTTTTCTAGATGAAGGAAGATCACTATAGCCGGACCTCAGTTAACTGTTCCTAGTAATGTTGCTATGCAGTTGGCAGTACCTACTCCTCTAGTGAAACCAAATATGTGTTTATGCAGGTCTCCAGTTTTCCACAGTAGCCTATTTAAGACCATCCCTTCTGCAGTTTTACTAATGCATGATGTTAATGATATGGGTCTGTAATTGCCAGGGTTCTTTTGGCTTAGGAATTGGAACGATGTCTGCTTTCTTTCAAGAGGTCGGTAGTTTGCCTTGCTGCCAAGATGCGTTGATAACGTCCAAAATCCCTTGTTCTCCAGCAGGACCTGGGTGTGATATCTCTGAGTAAGTAATGTTATCAGCACCTGGTTCAGTGTCCTTACCACCTTTTTTGGCCCTGATTAGTTCTTGTTTGATGAAGGGTTATAAAACTCTGAATTATAATACTAATCCTGACCTTTAAAACACTTCCTAGAGAGTTGTAACAGAATTCATTGGCACCACACTATAACAAATATCTATTTGATATTCCAAAAGTGGGATTTAATCAAACAAGAAAAGCTCTGCAAATCAAGGGGTCCCAAAATATGGAATGATCTTCCCAATCACGTCAAATACTGCCCCTCTCAACCAGTTTCAGTAAAACTTAGTACTACCTAATAAACTTCATGTAACCTACCTTGCCTCCTAAATGTCAACATGTCTTGTAAGTAATGGTAACGTCTTCTCACAGACATAATAACAGAGGATAAAAACTTATGATTCTAAGCACCTAACAGCTCAAATCATCGCAGTTTTGTGAGGAAGAATACATCAATACTCCACGACTCTGACAATATCTTGATTGGAAGGAAACAATTCCGATTTCGTCGACAATTGATGGACAAACAACGTTGTTGATTACCTGCTGTCCAGCTGACTGGTATTTTGTGCAACCCAGTATGCAGGCGACCCAAACTCTCGTACCGTACTCTTGTCGCCCATGACTGACAATTTTTTTTTTGTGAGGACCGTATCACTAACCAGTTCACTTAGAGTCCTACCCTGAATGGCGAAGCGATACCCGGCGGGCATCGCCACAAAGGGGCACTTTAGAAGGTGTACTAAGCCTTTTCAAGGAAAGGTAGACGAAACAACTCATTTAGGTGTTAGGTATCCCCGATTCCACCTGGGGGAGTCATTCTACGACCTCCGTTGGAGAGGAATGAATTTCTCTATGCCTAGGAGTGTCTCCGGCATTAGGTAAGGCAGTGAATCGGTCCTCACTACGTGGAGATATAATGGGGAAGTCAAAGAGAAAGAGCCAATGAAGGCAGCTTTAAGACGAGGAGGGACAGTGGACCAAGGTGCAGCAGGCACCGAAGAGAACTGTTATGGAGACTTCACCACGTGCTTCCACCAGCAAGACAGCAGACATAATGGACCTAGAGAAGGCAGCATCAGTCACATACCAGCCAGTGTCAGGCAATGTACCTCTCTCCACAGCCACAGGACAACAGTATGAGACAGGAGAGGACACCACCAGTCTCACACCAGACATCGCCAGACTCTGCACATCTTCCAAAATTCAAGATATTGCAGACAGACCACTTTCCTACAGCATATTGAGTAGTAACGGCAATGGAAAAGGAACAACCAGAGCTCAAACTTTCCATCACAGTCAACCTGGAAGGATAAATAATATTGACACCACGACACCAACAGATTACTTAGAAAATTACTTTCAAATTACTTAGAAAAAGTGAAAGTCCTGCAAGGGAAACCTGTATGCTTGGAAAAGCTAAACCCTTCAGAAAGACGCACACGAGTCGTGCTTTTGGGATTCCCAATCGACTTTCCCCTGGATCCAGTACTAGAACACAAGCAAATCCTGAATGCGGAACGATTCCGCACAAAAGTAGACAAAGCAGCGACACGTCAGGTTCTGGTGACCGTCATGGAACATGTGCCAGAAACATTCAGTCTTGGAAATTGGGGAAATGCCGACAGAGACTATACGTCCCAGAACCCCTGCGTTGCTTCAGGTGTCAGAAATACGGCCACCATCAGTCACGCTGCACCGGACAGGAGAGATGCGGAGATGCGGACCCACCTTGAGGCATCCAAAGACTGTATTGCCAAGCACAAGGCAAACCAGACCACAACAGCCAAATGTCCAAATTTTGGAGGCAAACATCATGCCTGAAGTACAACCTGCTCTGCACGGAAAGAAAAGGTACAGACAGCTCAGGCCAGGATAAACACGCAGACCAGCACTACATACACAAACACCAACGTCTGGAATACACGTGCACAGCCACAGCAGAGACCCACTTTCACAGAACAAAATTTCCGACTCAATTAACTCTAAATCAGAAAATACACAAAACTGCAGCAGAAATACAACAAAAGCAAAAAAACAAAAAGTAATTACTTTCGGAAACAACACAACAAATTTACAGTTTTCCCGAGGTCCAGCTGAAAAAAATTGTGATGATCATGGCAGAGACCATTATCAATTGTCAACAGATCACACAGAACGCCTCACAACAACAGACTTAAGAATCACCTGTGTAATAATGGGCAGATCGTGCAGCAGACCACAGTTACACAAAAAATAGTCTGAGACAAGGCAAAGCACAAGAGGACAAACAACGCGACATGAACATAAAGATTACCAACACAGTCGGGTAGTCAAGACTTCTACATTCACAAAAGCAACTGCAAGAAGCAGAGACCACTCAAGATCAACAGAATCTGACAACACAAGAGACAGCCAACAGCTAATGCAGTCCGGTATACAACAATACCAACAAAGAAGTATTGAACAGCAGAGATGCACAGGTTCCAACAACACAAGAGGCGGCCATGAACAATCAATGCAGCCCAATATGTAGCAACATCAACAACGAAATACTCGATGGAAGAGATGCACAGATGGCGACAACACAAGAAACGACAACGAACAATCAATGCAGTCCGATGTGCAGCAATGCCAACAGCAAAGCGAAGGACCAATGTTATGTACAGATTCCAGATTCTACTGATTCTTGTTTGATGAAGGGTCAGTCACGTTCGTCATTTGTAGCTATGCTCTCATGAATGACTATCAACTTTTCTTTTAATTGTTCTTGCTGCCTTCTGACTATTGCAGGAAGCTGATATGAAGCAGCTCTTTCTGCAAATTGAAGAGCAAGTTTCTCAGTCTCCTGCAATGGTTGAATACATACCTGTGGTCGGGCTGGTGGACCTGATGTTGTTTTAATCTGACCCCCGTATCTTGCCAGGACTACTACATTAAGAGTTTGACACCACTCACACCATCTTGCCAGATTTACCTCTCTAGAAACTCGCCTTGCTTCAGATATCACAGCTCTTAGCAGAGTTCTTCCTTCTGGTGTGGGGGTTTCTCTTTAGATGTTTTCTGAAGATGTTGACTCTGTGGTTTTGTTCTTTAACCTCTTTCTATAGAACCAATAGTTCTTTTGTTTTCTGTTACCTGGGATAAGGATTGGAATAGCTTTTCTTTGCAGCAGCTGCAATGGCTTCCTGCAGATTGGTCTCGTGTATGTTCAAATCCTCAGGTAAGGATTTTAAGTTGTATACGATTTTTCAAGTTAATCTTAGTATATATTCCTTTTTTTAATTCTATGTAGATTATGCAGGTGATGTAGGAGGTCGTTCTATGTTTAGTGTTGTGACAGTAGCATAGTGGTGATCTGGTGATCACCGGGTCTACTTCCCACTTAGCTTGATGCTTGAGTGGTGTTGAGATTAATGAAAGATCAAGGAACCTCCTTGAATGTGAGTGGGTTCCCCAGTGTTGAGAAGTGTAATTTCAGGTACTTCTCGCAGAGATGCAGCTAAATGGTGCCCATCTGCCTAGGCTGGCCCAGTTGCACATGTTGATGATGATGATGATAAGCATTAAAATCCCCAGCAAAAATTACATGTTCATGCGTGGCCAAGGCAAGCACTGCCTCTGCTTCTAGTTTACATCTAAGGGGGCTTGTAGACGCTGTATATGAAGAGTTCAGTATTAGCCATATTCACTGTAACTGCAAATACCTCCACTCCATCTCCACATGACATTGGGTCTATTTTATTGCTGGGTATGGTGTTTCTGACTAGGATCATTAACCTCTTTGCCTCCCCTGTTCATACGGTATAATATAGTGCCGATATCCAGCTAATCTGACGGATTTCGTGGCTGGGAAAAAGAGTTTCTAACAAAACCATTATATCTGCTTTCGTACTGATTGCAGCATCCTGAAAGGTGTGGATTTTATTTCCAAGATCTTGTATGTTCCACTGCTGTATTCGCAATAGCTTGACGACGGATTCGGTTGGTGTTGCCTGATCTAGTAGAACTCCTCTTCGGAATCGACGTCTATATTCTCCACCTCGCAAGTCGTGTCGCTGCAAATCGGACTGCACTGATTGCTCATGGTCATCCCTTGCATTTCTGGAATCTGTACATAACATTGGTCCTTCGCTTTGCTGTTGGCATTGCTGCACATCGGACTGCATTGATTGTTCGTTGTCGTTTCTTGTGTTGTCGCCATCTGTGCATCTCTTCCATCGAGTATTTTGTTGTTGATGTTGCTACATATTGGGCTGCATTGATTGTTCATGGCCGCCTCTTGTGTTGTTGGAACCTCTGCATCTCTGCTGTTCAATACTTCTTTGTTGGTGTTGTTGTATACCGGACTGCATTGGCTGTTGGCTGTCTCTTGTGTTGTCAGATTCTGTTGATCTTGAGTGGTCTCTGCTTCTTGCAGTTGCTTTTGTGAATGTAGATGTCTTGACTACCCGACTGTGTTGGTAATCTTTATGTTCATGTCGCGTTGTTTGTCCTCTTGTGCTTTGCCTTGTCTCAGACTATTTTTTGTGTAACTGTGGTCTGCTGCACGATCTTGTCCATTATTACACAGGTGATTTCTTAAGTCTGTTGTTGTGAGGCGTTCTGTGTCATCTGTTGACAATTGATAATGGTCTCTGCCATGATCATCACAATGTTTTTCAGCTGGACCTCGGGAAAACTGTAAATTTGTTGTGTTGTTTCCGAAAGTAATTACTTTTTGTTTTTTTTTGCTTTTGTTGTATTTCTGCTGCAGTTTTGTGTATTTTCTGATTTGGAGTTAATTGAGTCGGAAATTTTGTTCTGTGAAAGTGGGTCTCTGCTGTGGCTGTGCACGTGTATTCCAGACGTTGGTGTTTGTGTATGTAGTGCTGGTCTGCGTGTTTATCCTGGCCTGAGCTGTCTGTACCTTTTCTTTCCGTGCAGAGCAGGTTGTACTTCAGGCATGATGTTTGCCTCCAAAATTTGGACATTTGGCTGTTGTGGTCTGGTTTGCCTTGTGCTTGGCAATAGAGTCTTTGGATGCCTCAAGGTGGGAGCACACTCCGCATCTCTCTTGTCCGGTGCAGCGTGATTGATGGTGGCCGTATTTCTGACACCGGAAGCAACGCAGGGGTTCTGGGACGTATAGTCTCTGTCGGCATTTCCCCAATTTCCAAGACTGAATGTTTCTGGCACATGTCCCATGACGGTCACCAGAACCTGACGTGTCGCTGCTTTGTCTACTTTTGTGCGGAATCGTTCCGCATTCAGGATTTGCTTGTGTTCTAGTACTGGATCCAGGGGAAAGTCGATTGGGAATCCCAAAAGCACGACTCGTGTGCGTCTTTCTGAAGGGTTTAGCTTTTCCAAGCATACAGGTTTCCCTTGCAGGACTTTTACTTTTTCTAAGTAATTTGCAGTCTGTTGGTGTCGTGGTGTCAATATTATTTATCCTTCCAGGTTGACTGTGATGGAAAGTTTGAGCTCTGGTTGTTCCTTTTCCATTGCCGTTACTGCTCAATATGCTGTAGGAAAGTGGTCTGTCTGCAATATCTTGAATTTTGGAAGATGTGCAGAGTCTGACGATGTCTGATGTGAGACTAGTGGTGTCCTCTCCTGTCTCATACTGTTGTCCTGTGGCTGTGGAGAGAGGTACATTGCCTGACACTGGCTGGTATGTGACTGATGCTGCCTTCTCTAGGTCCATTATGTCTGCTGTCTTGCTGGTGAAAGCACGTGGTGAAGTCTCCATAACAGTTCTCTTCGGTGCCTGCTGCACCTCGGTCCACTGTCCCTCCTCGTCTTAAAGCTGCCTCCATTGCCTCTTTCTCTTTGACTTCCCCATTATATCTCCACGTAGTGAGGACTGATTCACTGCCCTACCTAATGCCGGAGACACTCCTAGGCATAGAGAAATTCATTCCTCTCCAACGGAGGTCGTAGAATGACTCCCCCAGGTGGAATCGGGGATACCTAACACCTAAATGAGCTGTTTCGTCTACCTTTCCTTGAAAAGGCTTAGTACACCTTCTAAAGTGCCCCTTTGTGGCGATGCCCGCCGGGTATCGCTTCGCCATTCAGGGTAGGACTCTAAGTGAACTGGTTAGTGATACGGTCCTCACAAAAAAAAATTGTCAGTCATGGGCGACAAGAGTACGGTACGAGAGTTTGGGTCGCCTTCATACTGCAACCCGTCCTCGCAAATTCGTATAGTCAGTATTGACTTATTAAATAAGTGCATAGGTGACATACTAAACATAATAGTTTCCCTTGAAAAGTTTCATAGAAAACACCGACCTTACCCAACCTACTTAGTATGTTAAAATAAGCATCTTATAGCTTCGTAATTACAATTGTTACTTAACCTATTATAGGTTAGGTAATAATTGTAATTACGAAGCAATAAGATGCTTATCTTAACATACTAAGTAGGTTAGGTAAGGTCGGTGTTTTCTATGAAGCGTTTCAAGGGAAACTATTATGTTAAGTATGCCACCTATGCACTTATTTAATAAGTCAATATTGACTATACGAATTTGCGAGGACGGGTTGCATACTGGGTTGCACAGAATACCAGTCAGCTAGACAGCAGGTAATCAACAACGTTGTTTGTCCATCAATTGTCGACGAAATCGGAATTGTTTCCTTCCAATCAAGATATTGTCAGAGTCGTAGAGTATTGATGTATTCTTCCTCACAAAACTGCGATGATTTGAGCTGTTAGGTGCTCAGAATCGTAAGTTTTTATCCTCTGTTATTATGTCTGTGAGAAGACATTACCATTACTTACAAGACATGTTGACATTTAGGAGGCAAGGTAGGTTACATGAAGTTTATTAGGTAGTACTAAGTTTTACTCAAACTGGTTGAGAGGGGCAGTATTTGACGTGATTGGGAAGATCATTCCATATTTTGGGACCCCTTGATTTGCAGAGCTTTTCTTGTTTGATTAAGTCCCACTTTTGGAATATCAAATAGATATTTGTTATAGTGTGGTGCCAATGAATTCTGTTACAACTCTCTAGGAAGTGTTTTAAAGGTCAGGATTAGTATTATAATTCAGAGTTTTATATATATAGAGAGTACACTTGAGGGTGTGCAGTGACTTGGTGTTTAACATTCAAAGATTCAAGTTTGAGAGTAAGTAAGAACAATGCAGAATCCAAAATTCTATTTCTCCTATGCAAACTCTAAAACAAAAACTACATCTACATTTGATGTTAGAAAATTTTCCCCATGTTTTACTTAAATTATATTCAATTAAATTTACACTTGGGAGACTTCTTTTCTGTTGATGTAGAAACATTAACAAAACTAAATTTACTCAGAGAACCATTATTATTAAAGTCTCCGTTCTCTGTGGAGAAAACGGGATTCAGCTTCGAAATACATATAGAATGTCTAATGTATTTACGCTTCTATTTGAATTCTTCAAGCGTACAGTCTGAAGGCTGAATTACACTTTATTAAGTGTAGCTAATTATAAAACTAAATACTTAATATAAGCCTAAATCTATTTCTTCCTAATAAATAAATTATTACCTCTAAAGAAAACGAGATCAAGGGAAGGGAGAAGGGAGACACCAGTAGCACATGTACTTTCGGTCGTGATACAGGAGGAGCGTCGCTAGCGCTCTAGTCAAAGAGATACCTAGGAATTCGTAGTCCTTCCACCACGACATCAAACAAGAAAGTGCCCCACTTTTCAGTCTTTATCTGTGTATATAATTGGACAATTTTATACGTGTTTATGCATAGGCGGTTAAAACGCACGACTCAGCCCAGAGACACGACCCCATTATGCTCTGACAGAAGGATCAACTCACGTGTACCACACCTGGCCACTTTGACTGTCGCCGCCTCGAAGTCAGATAAGCTGACAAAATTTTATTATATTAACCATTATTAATTACTAATCGATTATATCCAAATTTAATGTGAATTTTGCCATTGACCGTTTAGTTGTGGTTTAATGGAATTTAATAATGTACTACTATATAATTACGGTGTAGTAACATTTTATGAGAAACCGCACCAAATCTGTGAGAAGTTTATTAGTGGGATAATTTCTATAATCGTATATAGTCTACTTGCTAAATAAATAATTTAGCGATAAAATCCAATAAAAACTTAATCAATAAAATAATTATTTAAAATAAAATCTCAAAGGTAAATTCCCACAACTGAGCCCTTGTTATTACCTAAGTGTAATTATCTAAGTGTAGTTGCAAGATGAGAGCTATGCTCGTGGTGTCCTGTCTTTCAAGCACTCTTTGTCATATAATGCTTTGAAATTACTGACGGTTTTGGCCTCCACCACCCTCTCACCTAACATGTTCCAACCATCTACCACTCTGTTTGCGAAAGTGAATTTTCTTATATTTCTTCGGCAGCTTTCTTAAGTTAGTTTATATCTATGACCTCTTGTTCTTGAAGTTCCAGGTTTCAGCAATTCTTGCCTATCAATTTTATCGATTCCCTTTACTTTTATACGTAGTGATCATATCACCTTTTTCCTCCTATCTTCTAGTTTTGACATATATAATGCTTGTAACCTCTCCTCGTACCTCTTGTCTTTCAGTTCTGGGAGCCATTTATTTGCATGTCTTTGCACATTTTCCAGTTTGTTGATGCGATTCTTAAGATATGTGCACCATACAACTGCTGCATATTCCAGCTTTGGCCTAACAAAAGTTGTGAACAATTTCTTTTGTATTTTTGCCATCTATGTATTTAAAAGCAATTCTGAAGTTAGAAAGTGTAGCATAGGCTTCACACACACACACAATGTTCTTTATGTGGTCCTCAGGTGATAGCGTTCTATCTAAAACCAACCCTAGATCTCTTTCTTTATCATAATTCTTTAGAGATTTCTCACATAATTTATAGGTTGTGTGGGGTCTATGTTCTCCTATTCCATATTTCATAACATGGCATTTATTCATGTTAAATTCCGTTTGCCAAGTGGTGCTCCATACACTTATTTTGTCCAGGTCTTCTTTTAGGGCATGACAATCATTTCTTATCTTCTTATCTTATTTCTTATCTTAGCATCATCAGCAAACATGTTCATATAATTCTGTATTCCATCTGGTAAATCATTTATGTAGGCAATAAACATTACCGGTGCAAGAACTGGACCCTGTGGTACTCCACTCGTGACATTTCTCCAGTCCGAAACATTGCCTCTGATTACTGCCCACATATTTCTGTCGGTTAGAAATTTTTTCATTCATGTTAGAAGCCTACCTGTCTCTCCTCCAATATGTTCCCGTTTCCAGAACAATCTCTTATATGGAACTCTGTCGAAAGCCTTTTTTTGATCCTGAAAGATGCAGTCAGCCCAACCATCTCTTTCCTGAAAATGTCAGTGGCTCGATCATAGAAACTGAGTAAATTCATTACGCAGGATGTCCCAGATCAAAAACCATACTCTCTATTAATATATCGTTTTTCTCAAGGTGTTCTACCTATTTAGTTTTAATTATTTTATCCAATATTTTGACCATTACAATTGTCAATGATACAGGTCTATAATTGATAGGGGGGGGGGTCTTCCCTGCTGCCACTTTTGTAGATTGGAACTATGTTAGCCTTATTCCACACATCTGCTACGACTCCTGTACACGGGGATGTAATAAAATCAGTTGAGGAGAAATGGTGAGCTCAGGTGCACATTTTCTTATACTTAGATAATGAAACTCCATCCGGCCAGCTGCTTTGGTCTTACTTAGCTTCTTGAGCATTTTTTTCCACTTCGCCTCTGGACACCTATGTGCTCTATGTTGTTCTCTGGAATTCTTATTGTGTCTGGTTCTTTGAAGATTTAATTTGTACAAACACACTTTGGAACTTTTCATTTAATGTTTTACACATTTCATTTTCCGTGAATCTGTTTCCCATTTTCAACCTCTGAATATTATCCATTACCTGCATGTTGTTGTTGATGGATTTATATAATAGGCCTGGTTCTGTTTCACATCTGTTCGCTATCCCTTTCTAAAATTTTCTTTCAACCATTGGATAAGATAATAATTGGATATGATGACCAAACCACACACTAGAAATTGAAGAGACGACGACGTTTCGTTCCGTTCTGGACCATAATCAAATCGATTTTGATGAGATAAGTTTGTTGTTGCTTTAGATTTAGCTACTCAGAACAAAACGTTCCAAGTAACACGGGCTATGTTGAGCCCGTAAATGGAGGCTCTTTGGAGCTATTATCTGTATCAATAGCTGATACTAGAGATCTTGGTATGGATGGGGGGGGGAGGGTTTCGTGGTGCTTTTCAGCCCTGGAGGACTGGCTGTACCAGTTATGGAACTGGTGGCGTTAGTGTAGACCTCTAGGTCTTCCATTTTTTCTTTGCCCGAGACTTTGGCTGAGCCGTGCTATCGTTGGAGTTTGGTGAGGTGGCCTCCACGGGGAGGTTTTGTACCAAGTAGGTGTCGTATTTACGGTGCGGCGGTCGAGCTTCTACTAGGATTTCCTCGTCTGAGGAGTCCGTAACCTCCGTAGGTGGTGTTTTCGTCTTTAGCCTCGCAGCCTGAGGTAGGCTCAGGTGTCGTGGTTTTTAGGTAGAAGCTATTTCAGGAGCGTTGGTGGTGGTGTTAGCATTTGTAGATAGCACGTCTGCCAGCGCAACTGCTGAGATGGTGATGGTAGACCTGCAATGTTAATTGGGATTCTTGGACTGTTATTTGTCTATTTGTACTCATTGAATTTGTGCGCCCCTTGAGGGACTTGAAGTAGAGGGGTGAAGAAATAGCCTAAGCTACTCTATCCCTTTGAGATGTATTTCTTTCTTGTCTCAATAAACATACTTGAACTTGATAGCAGGAGTGTTGGAAGCTGGAGAGGGAAAAACCTATGTTTATGCCGCCCGGGTCTTGGGTGGTTCTGGAGTCTGTGTTGAAATCGATCTCGTGGTCGTCTTGATGGTAGTCTCCGGAGTGGTAGTGGAGGCAGTGAGACTTGCGCCAGGGGCTATGATGGGTTACAGGCCTTTGGTTAGGTATAATGTGGTCCGTTCACTAACAAAACCGTGGTTGTCTGGTCCGGCAAGTCTCTCTACTTGTCTAATAAGATCAGGGATAATGCCTGCATGTGATGCAGGGGGCTGCGAAGGAGCCTGTGTGGCCTTCTTCTTCTTCTCGAGGTTATCTTAAGATGATTTCAGGGCTTTTTAATGTCACCGCGGCCCGGTCCTCGACCAGGCCTCCACCCCCAGGAAGCAGCCCGTGACAGCTGACTAACACCCAGGTACCTATTTTACTGCTAGGTAACAGGGGCATAGGGTGAAAGAAACTCTGCCCATTGTTTCTCGCCGGCGCCTGGGATCGAACCCAGGACCACAGGATCACAAGTCCAGCGTGCTGTCCGCTCGGCCGACCGGCTCTCCTTGGGTCCCCCTTGGGTACCCATTGTGAAAGCTGGGTCGCCTGGTAGGAGAAGCTACTCTTTGGTTAGACTGGAAAGTCTTCTGGTCGGTTGGTGGGAGCTGAGGTGGTGGGTTTGAGCGCCTAGGGCTCTGGTCTCGGAGGAAGAGGGTTGTTTCTCTTGGCTTCAACCTGGGCCTTGATAATTTCCTGTCTGTGGGGTCAGTGATAGGAAATTGCTTGGTGATTGCCATCACAGAGCAAGTAGCGATGGGTTGTTGCCTTGCAAATGAAGTAGTGACGGTCCAGTGCGCCCAGGCTGCACTTCTGGAAGGGGTTCTGACACTTGGTGGCATATAATTCTGTCTGCAATGTTGAGCACCCACTATTCATGCTCCAGTAAGCTTCATGGTTGGTAGTGTAAACTGCTGCCCCAGCAGAACCTTCTTTCTTGATCACATCTGTGAAGATGTGAGTCGTTGTAGGTCTTGAGATAGTTTTCATTTGTTGTTCTATGACTGCTTTGAGCCTCTGCGAGTCACATGCTGATTTTTAACTGGTAATTCTTCAATGATAATCTTTAGAGTCAATTCTTCCCATGGAGGAGGCTGCCGAAAGTGTCGATATGGTCTATCTTCTCCTTTGTTTTTAATGGTCCATTTCAAGTTCACTTTGTCTAGAAACTTTACTACATTATTCGTCCATGCACTTGTTCTATATTGAAGGTTTCTCTGAAGCGATCTGTGTATGCGATCTTTGATTGACAGTCTTGTCGTGGTTCCAACAAATTTTGCTGTTATGGTGGCTATCCTTTGTTTGATCTTGTTCTCTAAGGCTGGTAAGTTGGTTTCCATTCTTAAATTCTATCGACACGTCCATATAGGTGCTCCCAGCATTGTTCTCAGAGCATCATTTTGAGACACTTCCAGTTTGTCCCATTGGTTATCACTGAGGGGTTTTAGAGCAGGAGAAGCATAGTCAATGAGTAACCTAACTGCTTGAAAGTAGTAAATTTTGAGTACTGGTAGAGATGCACCATCTCTATGACTTGTCAGGGAGTACAAAGCTGAGTTTCTGGCTTCACAAAGTTGCAGAAGATATACAATTTGAGTGAATTTCAACTGGCAGTCTATTATGACTCCTAGGTATTGAAAAGAGGTAACCCACTCATTTTCATGTCCTTGTATTGTGAGTCTGATGTCTTGAATTCTCATTTTAACGGCCATTGCTTTGGTTTTATTGCTGTTTATTTTCACTGCTATGCGTTCCGATTCCCTGCTGATAATATCTAGACATTTTAGGAGACCGAGGTAGTTGTTGTTGTTTTAGATTAAGCTACTCAGAACAAGAAGTTCCAGTAGCACCGGTGATGGTGAGCCCGTAAGTGGAGGCTCTTTGGAGCCAATATCTTTATCAATGGCTGAAACTAGAGAGCTGGCGATGGATGGGGGGTCGTCATAGTCGTTTTCAGTCCTGGTTGCAAAGGGCTGGCTGTACCAGTTTTGGAGCTGGTGGGGTTAGTGAAGACCTCTAGGTTTTACGTTTTTTCTTTGCCTGAGACTTTGGCTGAGCCGTGCTGTCGTTGTAGTTTGGTGAGGTGGCCTCCACGAAGAAGTCTTGAACCGAGTAGGTATCGTATTTTTGGTGCGGCGGTGGAGCTCCTACTAAGATTTCTTCATCTGAGGAGTCCGTAACCTCCGTAGTTGGTGTTTTTGTCTTTCACCTCGCAGCCTTAGATAGGCTCAGGTGTCGTGGATTGGTGGTAGAAGCTATTTCAGAAGTGTTGGTGCTATTAGCGTTGGTGCTGTTAGCATTTGTAGACAGCACGTCTGCTAGCGCGGCTGCTGAGATGGTGATGGTAGGAGTATTGGGCTGTAAGGAAGAGTGAATTACCTCTGTGCCGCCAGGGTCATGGGTGGTTCTGGAGTCAGTGTTGAAATCGACCTTGTGGTCGTCCTCGTGGCAGTCTCCGGAGTGGTAGTGGAAGCAGTGAGACTTGCGCCAGGGGCTATGATGGGGTCCAGGCCATTGGCCAGGTACAATATGTTCAGTTCACTGACAAAACGGTGGTTGTCTGGTCCGGTAAGCCTTTCCGCTAGTCTAATAAGAAAACATTAATAATGCCCGCACGAAATGCAGGAGGGTGCGAAGGAGCCTGTGGTACCTTGGGTCCCCGTTGAGAAGGCTGGGTCGCCTGGTTAGAGGAGCCATTCTTTGGTAAGGCTGGAAAGTCTTCAAGTCAGTTGGTGGGAGCTGAGGTGGTGGGTTGAGCAGCTGGGGCTCTGGTCGAGGATGAAAAAGGGTTGGTTGTCTTGGCTTCAACCTGAACCTTGATGTGTTTCTGTCTGCGGGGGCAGCGGTAGGAAATTACTTGGTGATTCCCGTCACAGAGCAAGCAGCGATGGTGGGGTTGTATTTGTAAGCCAAAGCAGTAGAAACCTTGTGTGGCAGCCTGGGTGGCCGCAGCTATGGCGGTGAAAGTAATCTTCATTGATGATTTGTCGGTGCTGCAGAACTCTAGGTTAAATACATCCTGGCTCGGATTTTCATCCTCGATATTGTCCATGATCTCTTGTTTAGGTCGGTCAGCGATACATTGGCTCGGCTTCGGCTTACAAATACAACCCCACCAAGTAAAAGAAGAACGATACCATGAGATCCGGCAGTGCTTCAAGTGCTACGAGCTCTCCCATCCCACCAACAAGTGTCACCACCCCATCCAGAAGTGCAGCCTGTGTGCACTGGACCATCACTCTCCATATGCCGGGCAACAACCCATCGCTGCATGCTCTGTGATGACAATCACCCTGCAATTTCCTACCGCTGTTCCCACAGACAGAAAAACATCAAGGCCCAGGTTGAAGCCAAGGGAAACAACCCTTCTACCTCTGTGACCAGAGCCCCTGGCGCTCAACCCACCACCTCAGCTCACACCAACTGACCAGAAGACTTTCCAGTCTTACCAACGAGTGGCTCCTCCCACCAGGCAACCCAGCCTGGTGGGAGGAGATGGGGACAATGGGGACCCAAGACCCCACAGGCTTCTTCGCAGCACTCTGCATCAGGCATTATCACTGGTCTTATTAGACTAACAGAGAGGCATGCCGGACCAGACAACCACCGTTTTGTCAATGAAATGAACACATTATACCTAGCCAACGGCCTGGACTCCATCATAGCCCCTAGCGCAAGTCTCATTGCCTCCAACTACCTCCACTATCATCTCACTAAGTCTCACTGCCTCCATTACCACTCCAGAGACTACCACCAGGACGACCATGAGGTCGATTCCAACACTGACTCCAGAACCACCCAAGACCAGGGGTGCTCAATCAGAGGTATCTTCCTCTCCAGTTCCCAACACTCCTACCATCACCATCTCAGAATTCACGAGAGCAGAGGTGCTATCTACAAATGCTAACAGCACCATCAACTCTCCTGAAATAGTTTCTACCACCAATCCACGACATCTGAGCCTACCTCAGGCTGCGAGGCGAATGACGAAAATACCACCTACGGAGGTTACAGACTCCTCAGACAAGGAAATCTTAGTAGGAGCTCCAACTCCACACCACAAATACGACACCTACTCAGTACAAGACCACCTCACCAAACTCTAACGACAGCACGGCTCAGCCAAAGTCTCAGGCAAAGAAAAAACGGAAAACCTAGAGGTCTATACTAATCACACCAGCTCCATAACTGGTACAGGTAGCCCTCCATGGCTGAAAACAACCATGAAGACTTCAATCCATCCCCAGATCTCTAGTGTCACCTATTAATACAGATAAGGACTCAAAAGAGCCTCCACTTACAGTTTCCATAGCCATGGTGATGGCTACTTAGAACTTTTTGTTCTGAGTAGCTGAATCTAAATTAACAACAACAGGACGGACAAGAGACATTCTTGTATGCTGGAAGAATCGTTCATGTGGTGTACAATTTGTAGAGGTGCACAACAATGATCGAATAGAGTGGAGAGCATCAGGAAGAACAACTTCCCATTGGGATACATCTAAGCTTCTCGTCCTAAGAGCTAGCAGTATTGTCTTCCAAATAATCCCATTGTACTTCTCAGCCTGGCCATTTCCTCTTGGGTTGTAAGGAGTCGTACGGCTCGTTGCTACCCACCCTTTTAGTGGAAAATCCTTCAACTCCTCAGATATAAAGGTGGTTCCCCCTATCAGAGTGTATATACACAGGCATACCAAAGATTGCAAACAACTGCACCAGGCACTGAATTAATGTACCAATAGCATCCGAACAAGGGAATGCAAAAGGGAACCTAGAGTATTCATCTACAACACTAAGTATATTTATTCCTTGGTTGTGATAGAAGAGGTTCTTTAAAATTTACGTTGAGTCTTTCAAATGGCCGAGTAGCAGAAATCAAATGCCCGGAGTCAAACTTGCAAAACCGAGGTTTAAGTTCAGAGCATGCAGAGCAAGAATTAGTCATCTTCTTCACTTCTTCCACAGAACAAGGCAGTTTTCGACTTCGGACAAAACGAGCCATACGAGACACTTCAGGGTAACACATATTGTCATGCAGTTCCTCAAGTTCATCCACACTGGTGGCACCACATACGCGTGAGAATGCATCAGCGGGTATGTTTTTTTTTACCTGGGCGATATACAGTGTCATAGTGGTAACAAGAGAGTTCGACTCGCCATCTAGCTATTTTATCATTTTTAATCTTACCAGCTGATTTAGAGTTAAACATAAGAGCAACACTACGCTGGTCAGTCACAAGCCGAAAATGGCTTCCAATGAGATAGTGTCGCCACTTCCTTAGAGCTTCAACAATGGCATAAGCTTCCTTCTCCACTGATGAGTGCCTCTGTTCTCTATTTAAAAGTATTCGGGAGAAGAACGCTACTGGTTGTTCATTCTGGGTTAGGGTAGCGGCAATGGCGTGATCTGGCACATTAGTTTCCACAGTGAAAGAAGCTGTTGGGTCGATTGCTCGAAACACTGCCTTAGCAATGTCTCGTTTCAATCCCTCAAATGCTTTCGCAGCCGCAGCATACAAGGGAAAATCATTGGCATGAGAGAGGGGACGGATCTTCTCAGGAAACCCAGGCACCCAACGGGAGTAATGTGCAAGCATTCCCATTGTTCTGTGTAAAGAACCTGTGTTGCTTGGTAGTGGAAGTTTTAACATTGCCTCGAGGCTTTCCGGATCAGGTCTAATTTCTCCTTGTATAAGGTATCCCAACAGCTTTATAGACCAATGTCGAAAACTACACTTTTCAAGTCTCAGGGCCAGGTTATACCTTCTTGCAACGTCCATAAAATGTTTCAGATTTTTATCATGGTCTTCTTCAGAATCTCCACACACACAGACATCATCTATATAAGCAAAGGCACCCTCCACTCCTTCTTTCTCGAGGATGCCATCAATTACTCTTTGAAAACTGGCCACTCCATTAGTGACCCCAAAAGGGATACGATTAAATTCAAAAAGCTTTCCACAAGCTTCAAAGGCTGTATAGGGTTTTTCTTCCTCTTTTAGACCCACTTGATGGTAAGCACTTGTCAAGTCTAGCATGCTGTATACTTTAAATCTAGCAACATTATTCACAATCTCATCTATGTGGTAAGGCATCCAGCCCCGAAAATAGGTTAATTGTTTGTGAATAAATTATAACCATTCTTTTCTTGTGATTTTTCTCCTTTAGTTACTAATACCTGGGCTCTCCATGGAGAATTACTGGGTCTAATTATCTCTTCACGAAGCATCCTTGCAGTCTCAGATTCAATAAACATTTTGTCAGCCTTAGAATAGTGTCTTGATTTTACAGCAATCGGCTAGCAGTCTGGTGCTGTTACTGAAGATGGATGGAGCCGGTACTTTGACGGCAGCTAATCCACATATTCTAAGGGGAGGTCTTTCTCCTCCAAAAGCCATCTCGGGCACAGAATGATTTCGTAGAAATGTATTACCCAGAATCACATCAGCACACAAATCGGGTAACACTTTGAGATTCACACCACGGTAAGTTTCTCCTTGCAACTGTAAGTCTACAGAACACTGACCCAGGAATTTTGAAGAGAACGATAGCCATAGCGTTCAGCCATAGAAACTGCCCCATTGTCAGGATAGACGAGTAACCCACTCTGCTCGGCAATATTCTTTTGAATTAAGTTCTCAGAGCTACTAGTGTCAATCCGTGCACTGACTGGAATACCATTGATCTTAGAGCTAAGCACTGATTTATTGAGGTATGAGGCTGAGGTCCCAGCCTAGCGAGCATAGCAGCTGAATGTTAGTCGTTTGAAGCACTGAATCGGCAGACCTTAGCATAATGACCCTTTTTTCTTGCAATTCATACACAGAGCCTCTCTAGCTGGACATCGACTGCGAGGATGTCGAGTGTGACCACAAAAGAAGCCCCTTAAGCCACTAGTAGTAGCTGCAGAATCTGTTTCAACTTTTTCTTGTACACTTTCTTGTCCTCCTGAGTCCTCCAAGTCTAATGAGTGTCATGGCAGCGTTTGTAGCCCTAGGCTGAACATAAGAGGCAGTTCTTGACAATCGACTTGAGAATGGTCCAGGACGGGCCGAAACGTCGTCGTCCCTTCACCTTCTAGTGTGTGGTCTGGTCAACATACTTTAGCCACGTTATTGTGACTCATCGCCTGCATAAGAGGCAGAAAATTTCTGTGCCGTTTCTAGAGTGAGTCTGGTCAAAGGCTGACTGTAAGTCTAAAGTTTTATTTTCAAGTAAGCGCTACCTTATTGTGGCAGAACATGGCCCATTAATGAAAGAATCTATCATATAGTTATCACAAGCTTCCACAGCAGTCACTGCTTTGAACTGACAATCTTTAACTAATCATTTCAATGCCTGAAGTAACTGGTCAAGCAACCCAAGTGCTCTTGACATCGTTTTGCAAGCACATACCTTGCGAATACCACATTCTTGGGCTTCACAAACGGCTGAAGGCATAATGTTAAGTTCCACGTTAGTAAATACAGATATAAATTATTTATTAAAAAATGAACAAATCCACAAGGGTAAGTCCGAGTAAGGTCAGTAGAACTTCCGGTTGCAATTTTTTTAACCATGTCGTTGCTCAGTCGATTAAGGCAGCGTCTGGGGACCTATCGGACGTAGGTTTGAACCCTCGTTAAGGGGAGCCGGTCGGCCGAGCGGACAGCACGCTGGACTTGTGATCCTGTGGTCCTGGGTTCGATCCTAGGCGCCGGCGAGAAACAATGGGCAGAGTTTCTTTCACTCTATGCCCCTGTTACCTAGCAGTAAAATAGGAACCTGGGTGTTAGTCAGCTGTCACGGGCTGCTTCCTGGGGGTGGAGGCCTGGTCGAGGACCGGGCCGTGGGGACACTAAAAAGCCCCGAAATCATCTCAAGATAACCTCATCATATAAAGATAACGGCCCTTGGGGATTTGTTTATATGATGCATCACGCTATTTTGATTTCTGTGTGTAATGAAGTAAGGGCGAAGAGGTAGAACAGCTTATTGATAGAGCTCGAGTGCAGTTTATTATTAAACTGCATTGAACTGCAGGATGCAGTTTAATGCTGACAAATGTAAGGTTTTAAGGCTAGGTAATGATGATATAGTTACAAGATAAAAGGTAGATGGTGTTAAGTTTGCGAAGTCGGATTGTGAAAGGGATCTGGGAGTTATGATTAGAAAGAATTTAAAACCAATATATCAATGCATAAATGTTCGTAATAAGGTAAATAGGAGACAGGGATTTATTAATCGAAGCGTTACTAATAAGACACCTGGTGTTGTTCTTCAGCTATATCTTGCTCTGGTTAGGCAAAAGTGAGAGGTTGTGTTAGCTGGAGCTCCGATTGTAGTAACATTATTATAGCAATAATGGAAGGATTAGTGAAGTAATTGATGAATCTAGTTGGAACTCTGAGAGCAGAGATGGATTCCCTACGAGAGGAGGTACGACAGCTGAAACATCGGGAAGAAACGAAGGAGGAGACCAATATTAACAAGACCTCGTCGTGGAAAGTCGTTAAGGACAGGGGTCTTAAGAAGACCTTGAAAAGGCCGCCTACTGGCGCCCTAAAGACAGCAAATTCATTTTCCGTGTTGGAGGACGAGTGCTGTGGTGAGCCTGCAGTTCACTCGGAACGGAAATCAGCGAGGAGCGGTGGAGCGCGGGCCCCTCAGGGTGCTCAGAAAGTTAAGGAGGTACCAAACACGAATTTTGGTTGTGGGAGATTCCCAGGTGAGGTATTTAGACAGAACGTTTTGTGCCAGAGATAGGGGGAACAGATTAAGAGTTTGCTATCCGGGAGCTGGAATTGGTGATATTGTTGGAAACAAGAATGATATTATGACGGGAAATGGGAACAAACCCATAATTTGTATTAGTGCAGGGGGTAATGATGTTGGACGAGTTAGGAGTGAGGAACTAATACAGAGATTCAGGACAGCCATTGAATTAGTTAGGAGCAGGGGAGGAATCCCGATCATATGTGGCATTCTTCCAAGAAGGGAGTGGGAAATGAATGGATGTCGAGGGCACTTGGTGTCAATTGCCGGCTGGAAAGATATTGCAAATCAAATGCAATATCTTTCATAGACAACTGGGAAAACTTCTATGGAAGAAATGAAATGTATGCTCGTGATGGGGTGCATCTATCGAGGGCTGGGGTTGTTGCTGTTGCGAACTCGTTGAAACCATTGGTTAGAGGTGTTTGTTTGGGTTTAAACTGTTAGTAGATAGTGGTATGGGAATTAATTTGGAAGAAGGAGGTAATAAAAGTATGTGTTTGTGGGAGAAAGGAATTGGCCAAATGATCAGGGAAAGAGAAGGGCCTCAAAATAACAATTCACATAGGGTATATTACACTAACAGTAGAAGTCTAAGAAATAAAAATAACGAATTAAATGCTCTTGTCTGCACAGAAAAAAATAGATATTATTGCACTTGCCGAAACGTGGATGAATGTAGAAAATAGAGAACTATTAGCTGAATATCAAATAAATGGATTTAAACTATTTCACACAGATCGATATATTAGACGAGGAGGGGGAGTAGCCATATATGTTAGGAAAAATTTGAAATGTAGTCTCAAAGAGGGAATCAAAACTGAACCACACACAGAAACAATTTGTATAGAATTAAACGAAAAAGCAAATGATATTATAATAGGAGTTATATATAGGCCACCAAATTTAGACAGAATGGAAGCAAAGCATCTATGGGATGAAATATCTAGAGCATCTAGATCTAATAGTATTTGTCATGTGTGACTTTAATTTTAGTGGAATAAACTGGTTGAACAAACCAGGGAATAGTGAAGCAGAAGATTTTCTAGAATTAATTGACGATTGCTTTCTTACGCAACACATTAAGGAACCAACGCATGAAAATAATATTTTAGATTTAGTGTTAACTAACAGGGAAACACAAATTAATGACATCGAAATAGGGAGTGAGCTAGGGAACAGTGATCACAAAGAAATCAGATTTAGCATAGAATGGAATAGACCTGTAGGGGAAAAATCTGTTAAAGTGCCAGATTTTCGAAAAGCTGATTTTAATAGCCAAAGACATTTTTGGGTCAAATAGATTGGAAAGTCTTGGGTATGGGATGTGGGCCGGTTTTGGAGCGAGACTTGAACCCAGCGATAGGTGACGTAAAAGGGGATTTCGATGTGGATTCAATATATAACTTATTTAAGAATATTCTAAACAAAGCACAGGAACGTAGTATACCATACAAATTGAATAGATCGAATACTAATGACCCAAAGTGGATAACAAAGAATTTGAAGAACCTTATAGGTAAAAAGAGAGCTTGGTACAAAAGGATTAAAAATGGGGAGGTCACTTTAGAACAGGAATTCGTACAACTGGTTAGAAATGTTAAAAAAAGAGATAAGGAAAGCAAAAAGAAACTATGAAGTTCGCATAGCAGGGCAAGCAAAGATAAATCCTAAAGAGTTTTTTCAGTTATATCGAACTAAGACTAGGGAAAGGATAGGTCCATTAAAAACTGAGACATGTCAAATAACGGATAATGACAAGAAGATGAGTAGTATTTTTAACAAATATTTTATATCTGTATTTACAAAAGAAGAACTTAATAATATGCCTTCAGCCGAACAAGTGCTGTCACAGTGAGGTGCTGTCACAGTGAGAGGTCCAGGTGCTGTCACAGTGAGAGGTTGTGTTAGCTGGAGCTCCGATTGAAGTAATATTATTACAGCAATAATGGAAGGATTAGTGGAGGAACTGGTGAATCTAGTTGCAGCTCTGAGGACAGAGCTGGATTCGCTACGGGAGGAGGTACGACAGTTGAAACAACATCAGGAAGAAACAAAGGAGGAGATCAGTATTAAAAAGACCTCGTCTTGGCAAGTTGTAAAGGACAGGGGTCTTAAGAAGACCTTGGCAAAACCGACACCTAATAGCCTAAGGACTTCTAACGCATTTGATGTGTTAGAGGACGAGTGCTGTGGTGAACCTGTTGTTCAACGAGGAGGCAAAGGCAAAGCAACGAGGAGCATTGAAGCGCAGGTCCATCAAAGTGCACTAAAGGAAAAGGGAGGAGTTAGTTTTAGTTCATTTATTATGCACTCCACACCCATCTTGTGGGCGGACGTGGAAAGGGTTACAGAGGCACATAATGGGCTCAGGGACTGAACCCCACAATTCATTTAGCTAAGCAAGTTACAATCTTGATGAGCTAGTTACAAAATTCAATATAAGTCGTCACATCAACAATGGGTTCGAGATCGACCTCAAATACAGGTTCTAAATTAAGCAACTGACATATGTGGAGAGCTAGTGTCACAATTTATATGTTTGTCCTGCACACCGCCCCCCATCCAGTGGGCAGCGGTGGATAGGTTACAATCACTCAGTTACTACCTACAGTTAGCAAACTGGGGATATTTGGCTAAAATTTCTGAGGAACGAAGCGAATTTTGGTTGTGGGAGATTCCCAGGTGAGGTATTTAGACAGAACGTTTTGTGCCAGAGATAAAGGGAACAGGTTAAGGGTTTGCTATCCGGGAGCTGGTATTGGTGATATTGTTGGAAACATGAAAGATATTATGACGGGAAATGGGAACAAACCCATTATTTGTATTAGTGCAGGGGGTAATGATGTTGGGCGAGTTAGGAGTGAGGAACTAATACAGATTCAAGACAGCAGTAGAATTAGTTAGGAGCAAGGGAGGAATCCCGATCATATGTGGCATTCTTCCAAGAAAGGGAGTGGAAAATGAATGGATGTCGAGGGCACTTGGTGTAAATTGCCGGCTGGAAAGATATTGCAATTCTAATGCAATATCTTTCATAGGCAACTGGGAACATTTCTATGGAAGAAATGAAATGTATGCTCGGGATGGGGTGCATCTATCGAGGGCTGGGGTTGTTGTTGTTGTTGCGAACTCGCTGGAACCAGTGGTTAGAGGTGTTTGTTTGGGTTTAAACTGTTAGTAGATAGTGGTATGGGAATTGATTTGGAGGAAGGAGATAATAAAGGTATGTGTTTGGGGGAGAAAGGAATTGGCCAAATATCAGAGAAATTGAAGGGCCTCAATAACAATTCACTTAGGGTAATTCACTTAGGTAATTAATTCACTTACTGTTAGTTACACTAACAGTAAAGTCTAAGAAATAAAATGAACGAATTAAATGCTCTTGTCTGAACAGAAAAAATAGATAATATTGAACTTACCGAAACGTGGATGAATGTAGAAATAGAGAACTATTAGCTGAATACAAATTAATGGAATTTAAACTATTACACAAGATCGATATATTAGACGAGGAGGGGGAGTAGACCATATATGTTAGGGACAATTTGAAATGTAGTCTCAAAGAGGGAATCAAATCTGAGCCACACAAGAAACTTATTTGGATTATTAAGTACAAATATATTGTGGCGATACAGCTAGTAGTTATACTTTGTTCCTGATACATTGATGCATATATATTTCTCGTTGTCTTTTAGTAAAATACCAAAACTACTTTGGTGTTTGATATCATCCCCTCCATTGATCTTGTGAGCGTGTAATGAGGTAAAGCAGAGGTTACTTGCCTGAGACCCTACTATTTGAAATTGCTCTTACCCCGCATCATTACCACAATTACACCTCCACCACTGTAGTGTTACTGAACACCTCAGAAAACACAAGTTGGTGACCTTGAAGGCGGTGTGAGAGTTCTGTGTCGGGGCGGGCCACAGATTGAGGGACGGCTCTGTGTCTCCACGCATCTTACAACTTAAGGCCGGTTTGTGAGATCGACTGGGGTAATCTCCGGGGCGTGCAGTGGAGCCTAGAGGATCGAGGGAAGACGCGCGTAGAACGACGGTGAGTAGGGTTATTGTCAGAGCAACCAACTCGAGAGGAGATCCAGTCTACCATTGCTTAAACCCTCTAACCCCAAGAGACTCGTGAACGACACCCACCATATCATATATATATATCTAATGATATATATATGATATATATATATATATAAGATATATATACGTTATATAGTTTTCATTCGCATATAGTTCCTGGGGACCATTCTGGCTTGTGGTCGCTATATTATACTATATAGTAGTATAATATGATATAGTATATATATATAGATATATAGGCTGAGTATATAGTATAGATATATATATAGTATTGTGACGATACTCTCTTATCAGGGATTTAGCCTGCTTTTTCTGCGACTCATCCTGTCGTCATCAATATACAAGATACGTTTTGTAGTGGCTTAAACGTACATATTCAGATAGCCACACGTACCAGCAACTCCTCCTTCCCCCACCTCCAGCACCTGCTGCACCTAGTCGACGCTCCGAACCCTTCAACTGCCTAACTAGCGACTTGCGGCCATCCAGCTTCCTCTTGCCGCCAACCAACACTCACCACTCCGGCTCCCCGCGCAATCACAAGACCTCGGGCCCAGTTATTGTTGGAGTCCCCTGCGTTTCTGCCAGCCAGAATATTGTGTGCTCGCAAGCTATGAACTCCTACGTGACTCACCTTGTGTGGTCAAATAGAGGTTTTAGTTAGTGCA
>WNGS01164964.1:46819-61803 GCA_020271785.1 Procambarus virginalis
TCTCACCCCTTTCGCGGGCGTCTCCTACGCTCGCTGTGCGTCTACCTATACTCGTCCTTCCGTCTTCCTCAGTCTCACAACCGTTTCAGGCCTTAAACCCGACCACACCCACCACCTCCTCCCCTATTCCTTTGCCTCCTGTCCCAGATGGTCTCCCTCCGGTTCTCCACTGGGATTTCCCCCCTTCCTACCAGTCCCCCATATCTCCTTTGTCTTCTTCCCCATCTCCCCCCACTCTTTCTTCCCGACCCTCCCCCAGTCTCTTGACCCCGCCACCACCTGTCGGTCCAGGCTGATATCCATCATCCTCCCAGCAACCTTCGTGTTGTTCGCTCTCGTTCCTCTTCTCCTGCTGAGACCATTGAGTCTGTCGCCCGGTACGTTGTTACTGGAACGCCTGTCTCTTCGAGTCAGAAACGTAAGCCTGGCTCCTCTCCTTCTTCCTCTCCGGCGGGTAAGAAGGTTTCGCTTTCTTCCTCACCCCCTCCCTCTGACTCTGTCACTACATCCCCTCCCGTTTCAGTAGTCGAACCCCCCTGTCTCTGATATGGAGGTTTCTTCCGCCCCCGATTCCCTCTCTGTTGCTGCCCTTCCTGAGGTGCACTCCCTGCTTTCTGCCCCCCCTCCTCCAACTGTCCTTGCCTGCCCCTCTCAGTTGTCTCCTCCTCCTCCGGACCCCGTCAGTCCGCCTCTGGTCTGTTCTCTCGCTCCCTTCCCTCTCTCCTTACTAAGTTTACCCATGCCCCCTAACCCTGATTTTGCCGACCCTGCTCCTGATCCAGACCCTGATCCTGACCCTGATCCTGAGATTCTTAATACACTGTGTTCCTCTTTACCTTTATTTCTTTCTTTTTCTCTGTTACTGTCCCTTCTCTTTGATAATGTCTATTCTTCAGTGGAATATTCGTGGATTTTATGCCAACTTCCATGAACTCCAACTTCTCATTACACAGTTTACGCCACTTTGTGTTTGTCTCCAGGAACCCATGCTTGGTGCTCGTCCTGGTCACTTTCGTGGTTATTCCTTTCTTTCTCCCCCCCCCCCCAGCTCTTGCTGGGGCCCATAACTCTACTGCTCTCTTAATTCGTTCTGATATTCCCTTCGTCCCCCTACTTCTTCCGTCCCCTCTCCATTGTTCTGCTGCCCGTGTTTTTGTGGGTAAATGGTATACAGTCTGTTCCATTTATCTCCCTCCAAATGTCCCTCTTTCCCTTCCTGATCTTAAGCACCTCCTGGACTCCTTGCCAGAGCCGGTGCTCCTTTTGGTGATTTCAACTGTCGACATTCCCTCTGGGGTGATGTTCTGACAAACACCCGAGGCCGTCTTCTCGAACCGTTCGTCCTCGCTTCATCTCTATCTCTTCTGAATTCTGGTGAGCCCACTCATGTGGACTCTCGAACTCGCACCCTTTCCTGTCTTGATCTTTCTCTTTGCTCGTCGTCTCTCTACTTAGATTTCGCGTGGCAGGTTCTTGATGACCTCCACAACAGTGATCATTTCCCCATCCTCGTTTCCTTTTTCTCTTTCCACCCTCCCCTTTCCTTCCCTCGGTGGCAGTTTGCCAAGGCTGACTGGTGCCTATTCACCCTCCGTGCTACTCTCTCTGACCTCTCCTCTCTGCCTCTTCCTCGCACCCTCCTCCTTTTCTATGACACTGTCTTCAACGCTGCCCTCAGCTCTATCCCTCGCTCTTCCTCCCGGGGCACACGGAAGTGTGTTTCCTGGTGGAATGTGGACTGTGCTCGGGCTGTCCGCTGTAAGCGTGCGGCCTGGAAAAAACACCGCCGCCGGCGGACGGCTGATTCTTTTATTCTGTTTCGGAAAGCAAGTGCGGTAGCCCGAAGGACCATCCGTACTGCTAAACGTGAGAGTTGGAAATCTTATGTTTCCACCATTACGTCCGATACTCCTCTACCGCAGATCTGGAAGAAGATCCGCAAGATTGCGGGCAAGTTCATTCCAGATGTCTCGCCGGTTCTCCACCTCCGTGGGACTCTTGTTGCGGATCCAGTGAAGGTCGCGGCCGAACTGGGTTCCCACTTTTCTTCTGTTAGCTCTGGTTCTCATCTTCCTCATTCCTTCCTTCTCCGTTAGCCTGTTCTTGAATCTTCTCCTTTAGATTTCCACACTCATCTCCCCCTTCCCTATAACGATCCTTTCTCTCTTTCTGAACTTCAATCTGTCCTGGCCCTCTGCGGATCTACGGCAGCGGGCTCAAATGACGTCCATTATGAGATGCTTCGCCATCTCCCTCCGTGCACGTTTCAGTATTTACTGAATCTGTATAACCAGGTCTGGGACTCGTCGTCCGTCCCTGAGGACTGGCTCGATGCCGTTGTACTCCCTATTCGGAAACCAGGGTCTCTCGGTACGTCCCCTAAGGACTTCCGCCCTATTGCTCTCACGAGTTGTGTTTGCAAGCTGTTTGAGCGTATGGTAAATGTCCGTATGATGTGGTTCTTGGAACACCATCACCACCTCTCTCCTTCTCAATTTGGTTTTCGCAAGTGCCGCAGCACGACTGATGTCCTGGTGAACTTGGAGGTCTATATTCGTACTGCTTTTGCTGCGAAGACCTCCGTTGTTGCTGTCCTTTTTGACCTGGAAAAGGCTTATGACACGACTTGGAGATACCATATTCTGTCCCAACTTCGTTCTTTTGGCCTTCGTGGTAATCTCCCTCTCTTCCTTCAAAGCTTTCTCTCTCGTCGTACCTTTCGAGTCAGGCTTGGTGCCACTCTCTCTGCCTCTTTTCGGCAGTGTGAAGGTATGCCCCAAGGTAGTGTTCTGAGTACTACTCTTTTTCTGGTTGCCCTCAATGGTCTCCTTTCCTCCCTTCCTTCTGGCATCTTCTCCGCTCTTTATGTTGACGATCTTACTCTTTGCTGTCGAGGTGATGATTCGCCTCTCCTTCAACGGCGGCTTCAACTTGCGATTGATGCCGTGTCATCTTGGGCCACCAATCATGGCTTCAAGTTCTCTACTACTAAGACTTGTGCCATGACTTTTACTCGGAAGCGGGTCGTTCTTCGTCCCTCTTTGTCACTTTATGGTCATCCCCTTGAGTACAAAGATTCCGCGAAGCTTTTGGGGTTATTCTTTGACACTCGTTTGTCTTGGTCGCCCCATGTCTCTTACCTCCGTGTGGAATGCTCTAAGGCCCTTAACCTACTTAAGGTTTTGTCCCATACTTCTTGGGGAGCGGATAGGCGCACGCTCCTCTATTTGCATTCCTCTTTCGTACTGTCTAAGCTCGATTATGGTTGCCCTGCATACTCTTCTGCTTCTCCTTCTACTCTTCGCCGTCTTGATCCTTTGCACCATACTGGGTTGCGCCTCAGCTCTGGTGCTTTTCGTTCCACTCCTACCCTCAGTTTGTACGCTGACACTGGCTTTGTCTCTCCAGGATCGCCGTGATCGCTACAGTCTTCGCTATCTAGCGCGATCCTTATTGCATCCTCACTCTCGCCTCTATCGTGCTTTGACTTTTACCCCTCCTGTAGTTCCTGTTCCTCTTCACCACCTTCCTCTTTCTGTCCGTTTGTCTCGCTTACAAGATTCTCTTTCGGTTCGTCTTACTAATGTTTCTCCTCGTATTGTTCCCTCCTTGCCCCTGTGGAGGGTCCCCCTTCCCAAATTTTGTACTTCTCTGACCCGCATCACTAAAGCTTTTACCCCTCCTACAGTTCTGAAACGCCTCTTCCTTAAGCACTTTTCTTCTCACTCCCACTCCGTTCCCATCTTCACCGACGGGTCAAAGTCTGCTGACGGTGTGGGCTACTCTGTTTTTTTCCTGACCACACTTATATGTGTCGCCTTCCTCCGGAGGCTAGCATCTTCACAGCAGAACTCTATGCTATTCTCTATGCTCTTCATCTCCTGCTTTCCCGGGGGCAGTCCTACTTCGTGGTAGTAGTTGACTCTCGTAGTGCCCTCATGGCTTTAGGGTCCTTTAATCCAGTCCACCCTGTGGTCATCGAGATTCAACATTGGAAGTTTCTTATCTCCAGTAAATTTAAGTCGGTTGCGTTTTGCTGGGTTCCCAGCCATGTTGGTGTCTCTTTAAAAGAGCGTGCGGATACTGCCGCTAAGGACGCTATCCGCACTTGTCCCATCTCCCATAAAGGTGTTCCTTATTCCGACTTTTACCCAGTTATTCATGCCTCCATCCTTGTCCGTTGGCAGCGTTGGCCTTCTGTTATTGGTAACAAACTGCGTACTCTCAAGAGTCGTGTGTCCCAGTGGCCTTCCTCCTGCCACCGTAACCGACGGTGGGAAACGGCTCTGGCTAGGTTACGTCTTGGCCATACCCGTTTAACTCACGGTCACTTAATGGAGCGCCGCCCTGCTCCTTATTGTCCAAATTGCATTGTCCCTCTTATGGTCTTACATATCCTTGTTGAATGTCCTGACTTCCAGGACAAGCGTGTGTCTTGTTTATCAACTGTCCCCCACGGTCGCTTGTCCCTCGATAGAATTCTTGGCGACTGATACTTTTGATATCGTTCGCCTTATGCGTTTTTGTTCTCGTATTGGTATCCTTGGTGATATTTAGCGACTTCTAATTATCCCGCGTGTTTGATGGTGCTACATAGCCTTCCCGGTTTGGTGCCTTCTATTGATAATTACTTACTTACTTGCTGAGATTCTGTGACAAATTCTCGCTCAGTCAGCAGATTACAGAACCAACTAGGAACGAAAACACGCTGGACCTGATATTCACGAGCAATGAGGAGCTAATCAGAGACATTACTGTCTCAGACACTACGTACTCAGACCACAAGCTCATTGAAGTGCAAATAAACATTAATAACGGTAGTAGGCCCAAGAGAAGCAACAAGAGAGAAGGGCTATTCAATAAATTCAATTTTAATAATAAGAGGATAGACTGGAAGAAAATTAACAGGGAACTTACAAACATTCAATTGGAAAATGTTCTAAGAAATAAAAATCCTACACAGGGAATAGAAAAACTGACTTCTGAAGCATATGAAGTCTGTCTGAAACATGTTCCTTTGAGAAAAGCCAGAAAGAGGTCCAATGTAGAAAGAGAACGCAGACGACATTACAAAAGTAGGAAGAAATTAACGGAAATGCTTAAGCAGACACGACTCTCCATACAGAGAAGAAATAATTTAAACAGGGAGATTGAAGAAATCGAACAGAGACTGAAGCATTCCTGTCAGACTGAAGAAAGGCAATTAGAACAGAAAGCAATTTAAGAAATAAAGAAAAACCCAAAATATTTCTTCACATATGCTAAATCAAAAGCGAAAACCACTGCCAGTATTGGACCTATTCGTATTAGTGAAGGTTCATACACTAAGGATGACAAAGAAATTAGTGAAATCCTAAAAAAGCAGTATGAAGACATGTTTAGCACTCCGATACTCAGCATGAAAGTGGAATATTTGGACAATTTCTTTATGAATGATACTCAAACACCTGTAAATATAACTGATATCAACACGAGCATGGCAGATTTTGAAAGAGAAATTGACAATATGTCCATGCACTCAGCCCCGGGTTCAGACTCATGGAATTTAATATTTATAAAGAAATGCAAAGTGCCAATAGCACAGGCACTCAGTATAATGTGGAGGAAGAGCTTGGACACGGGGGAGATACCAGATGCGCTTAAAGTAGCAGACATAACCCCTCTACACAAGGGTGGTAGCAAAGCATTGGCAAAGAATTATAGACCAGTTGCACTAACGTCCAACATAATAAAAGTATTTGAAAGAGTGATCAGGAGTCAGGTCACTAGATTCATGGAAACCAATGACCTCCACAATCCAGGCCAACATGGATTTAGAGCAGGAAGATCATGCCTCTCACAGCTACTTGACCACTATGACAAAATCACTGAGGCATTAGAGGAAAAACATAACGCGGATGTCGTGTACACAGATTTTGCAAAGGCATTCGACAAATGTGACCATGGAGTGATTGCACACAAAATGAGGTCAATGGGTATAACTGGTAAAGTAGGACGCTGGATACTCAATTTCCTGTCGAACAGAACACAAAGAGTAACAGTCAATCAAGTAAAATAGAGTCCGAGCGCAGTTAAAAGCTCTGTACCTCAAGGTGCAGTCCTTGCACCACTGCTGTTCCTTATTCTCATATAAGATATAGACAAAAACACAAGTCACAGCTTCGTGTAATCCTTTGCAGATGATACAAAAATCAGCATGAAAATTACTAGACATTGACATTAGTAAACTACAAAGACATTGATATAGAAGATATTGATAAACTACAAACAGATATTAACAAAGTTTTCGATTGGGCAGCAGAAAATAACATGTTTAACGGTGATAAATTCCAGGTACTCAGATACGGCAAAAATGAGGATCTTAAACATAATACAGGGTACAAAACGCAATCGAATCTGCCCATAGAAGGAAAACAGCATGTCATGGATTTGGGAATAATGATGTCCGACGACCTAACGTTTAGGGAGCATAACCAAGCAAGTATTGCGTCAGCCAGAAAAATGATAGGATAGATTACGAGAGCCTTCAAGTCCAGAGATCCCATTACAATGGTTGGTTGTACTCTTCAAATCACTTGTGTTGTCCCGTCTTGAGTACTGCTCAGTACTCACTCCCCCCTTTCAGAGCAGGAGAGATTGCTGAAATTGAGGGAATACAGAGAACATATACAGCACGCATAGACGAGATCAATTTAATTAAGCACCTAAATTATTGGGATCGTCTCAAAGCTCTCCAAATGTACTCACTAGAAAGGAGATGAGAGAGATACCAAATAATATACACATGGAAAATACTGGAGGGACAGGTCCCAAATCTGCACAGTAAAATAACAACGTACTGGAGTGAACGACATAGAAGAAAATGCAGAAGAGAACCAGTGCAGAGGTGCCATGGGCACCTCTGCACTGGTTCTGCACTGAAGAAATGCAGAGGTGCATTTCTTGCACCTCTGAAACGAAATTTCAGAGGTGCACTGAAATTTCTTGCACCTCTTGCAAATGAAATTTCTTCTGCACTGAAGAAATGCAGAGGTGCCATGGGCACAATCAGAGAACACTGTATGAACATCAGAGGTCCACAGTTGTTCAACGTCCTACCAGCGAGCATCAGAAATATTACAGGAACAACCGTGGACATCTTCAAGAGGAAACTAGATTGTTTCCTTCAAGGAGTGCCCGACCAACCGGGCTGTGGTGGGTATGTGGGCCTGCGGGCCGCTACATGCAACAGCCTGGTGGACCAAACTCTCACAAGTCAAGTCTGGCCCCGGGCCGGGCTTGGGGAGTAGAAGAACTCCCAGAACCCCATCAACCAGGTATCAACCAGACGTGAATGTTTGCACCAATATAGGCTACTGTCTGCACTGACAGTAGAGATGGGGATACCTAGATCAAATTCAACTTCATCTTTTTTACACGCTAATTTGGCTGCAGTGTCTGTCTCATTATGATGGGATATATTTATGTGTGATGGTATCCATACAAAGGAGATTTGAGACCCTTTGCTCTGTGCAGCGATTAGGTCATTTATAATTGATAGTATAAGGCTTTTGCTGTCGATCTTCCAGGAGTTTTTGATTGCTTGAAGATTGCTCCCTCTCCTCCCTCTCAATCTCTGAACATGCCATATTAAGTATATTATAATTTTCTTTTATTAATACATTAGGTACATCTGCATTTGTGCAGCTACCCTAGACTATATGAAGGGGAGTACAGTGTGTCAAAAACTAGCTACGTAATGCTAAAAAATCCCCATCACACAGGATAGTTAGTCATACAGAGGTATGTGATGCGGGTGCGATATGAGGATATCATTTTTTTTATTAATACATGAGGTACATCTGCATTAGTGCAGCTACCCTAGACTATATGAAGTGGAGTACAGTGTGTCAAAAAAGCTAACTAGGTGATATCATACAGCTGAAAATCTTTAAACATTCTACGGTAAACCAAACCACGAATTAAGACATCACAGGATTCACTGACAAAATAGGCATCAATCCTTCACTAAGATGGGCATGGAGGTCAACCATTACCCCAATCCCTATGACACATTGCTGACCTGACGGTGAAACCTTATTGACAACAGATTACACTACACTTAGGGAGCCGGTTGGTCGAGCGGACAGCACACGGGACTTGTGATCCTGTGGTCCTGGGTTCGATCCCAGGCGCCAGCGAGAAACAATGGGCAGAGTTTCTTTCACCGTATGCCCCTGTTACCTAGCATTAAAATAGGTACCTGGGTGTTAGTCAGCTGTCACGGGCTGCTTCCTGAGGGTGGAGGCCTGGTTGAGGACCGGGCCGTGGGGACACTAAGAAAGCCCCAAAATCATCTCAAGATAACCTCAAGAAGAAGAACACTGTATATTAAAATGATTATTTTTATGTAAGGGGTATACTAAGATTACCGTCTTCACTTTAGCTTGTAGGTAATTTATCAAGGACTTTAGACTCGTAACCTTTTGTAAAACTAACTTAGTTGCCATGATTTTTATTATATTATTATTATTAACAAAGTTATCATTATAACATAAGAAACAAATATTTTCATTACTTAATACTGATTAGAAATGCTAGTTCTCACCTGAGTGCATCCATAGTTGAACAGCCTGCGACCTCTTGCTTGCCCCACACCAGGCACTTTTGTCATCCGTTTCCCTCCCCCTATCGGCTTCGACACAAAATTTTGGTGTTTCTGGGAAGTTGTCGGCATCCTGTGGAATCAGTCATGCGGTAAAAAACCTAGCTTTTGAACTAATGCTAAAGATAACTAGCTATCTACTATGAAATTCTTTAAATTAGCTTTGTTGCAGATGGTAATTTGTTTAGTAAATACATTAATTAAGAGTAAAAACACAAGATGGCCAATAGGTGAAATTCAAATTTTAAAAAAGCTCAAAATCATATTGATTAGATTAGGAGAATAAATGGGTAAATGCATTGCAGGCAGTGATCAACCAGACCTACTGAATTACAGTTCCAATATTATATACTATATATAGTAAATATAACTAGAGTACTGTACTACAATTTGGTAGTGACAGTATGTAAGGGATCTCCAAAAAACGAAATTGAAAGATGAAAACATGTTTCAGACAATAGGAAAACGTAAAATACATTGTTTCTAAGATAGAATTCTTTTAAAAGTAATAGTAATAGAAGTAGGGCAAATAATTCCATTGATTTTCAATGTTCATCCTTTGCTTTGATTGTACCTGAAATGCCTAATGACCTGTCAGGTCTAGGAATACCAGATGGCAGAAATGCCGTCTAATACCTTTGTATTGTAATTATGTATGTAATTCCTAATTGTCCAACTAATAATTAATTAATAAGGAATTATTAACCTTAGATGTGGTAAAAAATGTGCAATGAAAATTTATTGTCAATATCATGTTAGGATGCACTACCATTCTAAGTTATCTCTAGTGATGCTTGGTAGTATATGACAGTTTCTGTATATATGCTCCCCGGCCAGGATTCCAACTCAGGCCAAAGCGGGCGCGAAACTCCATTCGAGTGTCTTACCACTTCGTCACAGGGACTGCTAAAAATAGTTTGTCTAGGTAAAAGTACATACATACAGAATGATATTCAAGCAGAATGTTGGATTAGTAGATAGAGCTAGTATATACTATGCATAAAGCCAATAATATGCACAGCGTTTCAGAGAAGATGTGGGGGGAAAACTTACAACTAAGATAAAACTAATTGAGATCAAAAGCATGAATTGAAATGTAGTAGAAAAAGGAGAATATTATATGGTCAATAGGAACTTTAAACGGACACTAAGGAAAATACAAAATTTCCTTAAGTTAAAACATATCAGATATCAGTGATTTTGCAAGTTAATCTTTAATCATTAATGTTTGATTTTTTTTTTGCAAGTATATTTCTGCACGGGGCCCGAAGCCTCTGGCTGGCCCACTAAGTGTTGCTTGTTTCTGTTTTACATGGGCGGAGTATAAGTATTTATGACTCGTATGGTCGCTTCAGTAAGATTTTGTCCCATGTGTTTAACAACTTCTGCTCTGTTGAATCTAAGTTGAAATCTTAATAGGTTTGTAACTCTGCACTGTGTTAGATAATGTTCCAGTGGTCTGTCGGGCATTTCTCCACAGTGCTGACATTTCCTCTCATCTTCCGAAACCTGTAACCCTATTTCCCATGCACCTGGATATCGAAGCCTGATGCGATGTAAGTGTTCTTCTGTTGTTCTACTGCTCCCTTTCGTCAGACTAAGTGGTTCGTAGTTGGTTGAATTCTTGTACCAACCCGCAGATCCTGATGTTGCAACTGCTGTGTTGTGGTCACTGTACATCTTTTGCATTGCTCTGTTTCTAATTACTTTCTTAATCTGTGATAGATTCTGTGGTATGTAAATGTTTACATTTCTTCTCTTAGTTGCAAGTTTTGCACCTTAGTCTACAATGTCATTTCCTATTATTCCCACATGACTCGGCACCCAGTTGATAAGTACCCAACGTCCTTGACGTTTGAGTGTTTGGATTAATGATATGACATTTGAAATCAGATGCATGTTATCACGTATGTGTTCTTGTTGCAAGGTTTCAATGGCAGTTCTCGAATTTGTATGAAAGGTATCATGTTGTCGGTGTTCAGCAAGAGCATGTTCCAAAGTCTTTTGAATGGCTAGCATCTCTGTTTGTAAAGTTGAACACCCATCTGAGAGTCTCCAACTATTTACAGAGTTTTTTGCTTTAACTTCAGCTCCAGTTTCTTGTCCCTGCTGGTCTACTGATCCATCTGTGAAGTATGTCAAACTTTCAGATGCCAAGTTTGCTTCTATATGCATCTGTGCAATATTACGTAGCAGATGAGGATTAGTCTGGTACTTTTTTCCTTCGAGAGTCATAATCCTGAAGTCTGATGGAAGAGATTTCCAAGGGGCTTGCAAAACAAAATTTGCATGTACTTCGTCGACATTCCTCTCAGTGATTGTGTTTGTTATATCGAATATATTGATGGTGTTTATCAACCCATTTATGGGTTCATCTGTTGCTATTGGAGGCTCTTCTGTCCCGAGTTAGTACTCCAGTGATTATATCTTTAAGTGAACTGATTCTAGCTAGGTCTAGTCAATATCTTGGTCAGCATGCACATAGCAATCCCTATTACCCTTATTTCAATCGACGTTAGCTTGGTTTCTATTCTTAGGTTCAGTATTTTAGTCCATCTGGGAGCCCCTGTTATGACTCACATTACATCATTTTGTATAACCTCAACGTTTGTCCACTGACCAGGAGAAAGAGTGAGTAAGGCAGGCGCTGCATAATCAACTAGGGAACGAACAGCGTGTATATTAAACATTCTTACCACTGTGTCCCGTTCCTAGATGGGGCCCTGTGATTGCTCTCATTATATTCAGTCGTGATTTTGCTTTCTCCTTTCTGATATTGAATTTGCTTATTGAATGTCATTTTAGAATCTATCCACACTCCGAGATATTGATATTGTGTAACCCACTGAAGGTTAATGTCTTGAATGCGTAGGTGCCTGTCTGGAGTGTTGCCACCTAGTCTCATTACCTTAGACTTCTGCACAGATATTTTTAGCCCGAAAATGCTGCATTCAGATGTTAGTTTATCTAACGCCCCGTGTGCTTTATTTAGAAGCGAAGGTCCTGTAATGACTAATGCTATATCATCAGTATAGCTTAGCAATTTAACCCCCTTCTGTAAAAGTCATGGTAACGAGGTTTTCCATAAGGATGTTAAAAAGACTAGGCCTGAGGACTCCTCCTTGTGGAATCCCATTCTCATGCAAGTTGTAGTCCGACACTTGTCCTTGCAACTTTACTCGGGCATACCTATGACTTAGGTAATCTTGAATCCATCCTAGCATATTTCCCTTTACACCTTTTTAAACTAAGGTGTGTAAAATTGCTTGTGGGGTTGTAAGTTCGAATGCTTTTTCTAGATGAAGTAAGATCACTATAGCCGCACCTCAGTTAACTGTTCCTAGTAATGTTGCTATGCAGTTGGCAGTACCTACTCCTCTAGTGAAACCAAATATGTGTTTATGCAGATCTCCAGTTTTCCACTGTAGCCTATTTAAGACCATCCCTTCTGCAGTTTTACTAATGCATGATGTTAATGATATGGGTCTGTTATTGCCAGGGTTCTTTTGGCTTAGGAATTGGAACGATGTCTGCTTTCTTTCAAGAGGTCGGTAGTTTGCCTTGCTGCCAAGATGCATTGATAACGTCCAATATCCCTTGTTCTCCAGCAGGACCTGGGTGTGCTATCTCTGAGTAAGTAATGTTATCAGCACCTGGTTCAGTGTCCTTATCACCTTTTTTGGCCCTGATTAGTTCTTGTTTGATGAAGGGTCAGTCACGTTCGTCATTTGTAGCTATGCTCTCATGAATGACTATCAACTTTTCTTTTAATTGTTCTTGCTGCCTTCTGACTATTGCAGGAAGCTGATATGAAGCAGCTCTTTCTGCAAATTGAAGAGCAAGTTTCTCAGTCTCCTGCAATGGTTGAATACATACCTGTGGTCGGGCTGGTGGACCTGATGTTGTTTTAATCTGACCCCCGTATCTTGCCAGGACTACTACATTAAGAGTTTGACACCACTCACACCATCTTGCCAGATTTACCTCTCTAGAAACTCGCCTTGCTTCAGATATCACAGCTCTTAGCAGAGTTCTTCCTTCTGGTGTGGGGTTTCTCTTTAGATGTTTTCTGAAGATGTTGACTCTGTGGTTTTGTTCTTTAACCTCTTTACTATAGAACCAATAGTTCTTTTGTTTTCTGTTACCTGGGATAAGGATTGGAATAGCTTTTCTTTGCAGCAGCTGCAATGGCTTCCTGCAGATTGGTCTCGTGTATGTTCAAATCCTCAGGTAAGGATTTTAAGTTGTATACGATTTTTCAAGTTAATCTTAGTATATATTCCTTTTTTTTAATTCTATGTAGATTATGCAGGTGATGTAGGAGGTCGTTCTATGTTTAGTGTTGTGACAGTAGCATAGTGGGATCTGGTGATCACCGGGTCTACTTCCCACTTAGCTTGATGCTTGAGTGGTGTTGAGATTAATGAAAGATCAAGGGAACCTCCTTGAATGTGAGTGGGTTCCCCAGTGTTGAGAAGTGTAATTTCAGGTACTTCTCGCAGAGATGCAGCTAAATGGTGCCCATCTGCCTAGGCTGGCCCAGTTGCACATGTTGATGATGATGATGATAAGCATTAAAATCCCCAGCAAAAATTACATGTTCATGCGTGGCCAAGGCAAGCACTGCCTCTGCTTCTAGTTTACATCTAAGGGGGCTTGTAGACGCTGTATATGAAGAGTTCAGTATTAGCCATATTCACTGTAACTGCAAATACCTCCACTCCATCTCCACATGACATTGGGTCTATTTTATTGCTGGGTATGGTGTTTCTGACTAGGATCATTAACCTCTTTGCCTCCCCCTGTTCATACGGTATAATATAGTGCCGATATCCAGCTAATCTGACGGATTTCGTGGCTGGGAAAATGAGTTTCTATCAAAACCATTATATCTGCTTTCGTACTGATTGCAGCATCCTGAAAGGTGTGGATTTTATTTCCAAGATCTTGTATGTTCCACTGCTGTATTCGCAATAGCTTGACGACGGATTCGGTTGGTGTTGCCTGATCTAGTAGAACTCCTCTTCGGAATCGACGTCTATATTCTCCACCTCGCAAGTCGTGTCGCTGCAAATCGGACTGCACTGATTGCTCATGGTCATCCCTTGCATTTCTGGAATCTGTACATAACATTGGTCCTTCGCTTTGCTGTTGGCATTGCTGCACATCGGACTGCATTGATTGTTCGTTGCCGTTTCTTGTGTTGTCGCCATCTGTGCATCTCTTCCATCGAGTATTTTGTTGTTGATGTTGCTACATATTGGGCTGCATTGATTGTTCATGGCCGCCTCTTGTGTTGTTGGAACCTCTGCATCTCTGCTGTTCAATACTTCTTTGTTGGTGTTGTTGTATACCGGACTGCATTGGCTGTTGGCTGTCTCTTGTGTTGTCAGATTCTGTTGATCTTGAGTGGTCTCTGCTTCTTGCAGTTGCTTTTGTGAATGTAGATGTCTTGACTACCCGACTGTGTTGGTAATCTTTATGTTCATGTCGCGTTGTTTGTCCTCTTGTGCTTTGCCTTGTCTCAGACTATTTTTTGTGTAACTGTGGTCTGCTGCACGATCTTGTCCATTATTACACAGGTGATTTCTTAAGTCTGTTGTTGTGAGGCGTTCTGTGTCATCTGTTGACAATTGATAATGGTCTCTGCCATGATCATCACAATGTTTTTCAGCTGGACCTCGGGAAAACTGTAAATTTGTTGTGTTGTTTCCGAAAGTAATTACTTTTTGTTTTTTTTTTGTTTTGTTGTATTTCTGCTGCAGTTTTGTGTATTTTCTGATTTGGAGTTAATTGAGTCGGAAATTTTGTTCTGTGAAAGTGGGTCTCTGCTGTGGCTGTGCACGTGTATTCCAGACGTTGGTGTTTGTGTATGTAGTGCTGGTCTGCGTGTTTATCCTGGCCTGAGCTGTCTGTACCTTTTCTTTCCGTGCAGAGCAGGTTGTACTTCAGGCATGATGTTTGCCTCCAAAATTTGGACATTTGGCTGTTGTGGTCTGGTTTGCCTTGTGCTTGGCAATAGAGTCTTTGGATGCCTCAAGGTGGGAGCACACTCCGCATCTCTCTTGTCCGGTGCAGCGTGATTGATGGTGGCCGTATTTCTGACACCGGAAGCAACGCAGGGGTTCTGGGACGTATAGTCTCTGTCGGCATTTCCCCAATTTCCAAGACTGAATGTTTCTGGCACATGTCCCATGACGGTCACCAGAACCTGACGTGTCGCTGCTTTGTCTACTTTTGTGCGAATCGTTCCGCATTCAGGATTTGCTTGGTTCTAGTACTGGATCCAGGGGAAAGTCGATTGGGAATCCCAAAAGCACGACTCGTGTGCGTCTTTCTG
>WNGS01164964.1:67083-81469 GCA_020271785.1 Procambarus virginalis
AAAAAAAAAAAAAAAAAAGAAAAAAAAAAAAAAAAAAAAAAAAAAAAAAAAAAAAAGTGCGAGTAGCGAGGGTTTGGGTTGCTTGCGTACTGGGTTGCGCGAAAACCAGTCAGCCGGACAGCAGCTAATCAACAACGTAGCTTTACCATCAATTGTAGGCGAAATCGGAATTGTTTACTTCAAAACAAGATATTGTCTGGGTCTTGGAGTACAGATGTAGTGTCCTCACAAAATCGCAATGAATAGAGCTGATGGGTGCACAGAATCGTGAGTTTCCAGAACAAATCCGTGTGCGGCCAGCTAGCTATGGCGCTGACAGCGAATGTGATACCTAGTATAGCATTGTGTTGTTCGTACGTGCAACAGATGGCGCTTTTTCAAGAAAAGCATAGTTTTACCTGTCACAGGTGTGGCATCTATATTATATCTACGAAATGAACGGTATGGTAAACACACAGCTTAATTCCAACACAATGTCACACAAAAATAATTCAATAAAAATGAAAAAAATCGAAATCTATTAAAATAAACTTTATCAATGCAATTGGAAACATTGAAATAGAATTCGTGACATATTTAGTATAGCGTGCATGTTGCCATTATGTGCAACAGATGGCGCTGTTTTAAAAAATGATGTTTTACCGTCACAGGGGTGGCATCTATATAGTAGGTATATAAAAAGACGCGCCTATTCGAATGCAACGTTGTGTCAAAATTTCAAAGCAATTGGTGAAGAACTTTCAGAGATTACAGCGTGTGTTGCTCTTACGTCCAACGGATGGCGCTGTTAAAAAAAAAAAAATGTTTTTCTTTTCACGGTGAGGCATGTATATAGTAGATATATAAAAAGACTCGCCTTTTCGAATGCAACACTGTGTCAAATTTAAGCAATCGGTTAAAGAGGTTTCGAAGATTTCCCCTCACATGAAAAAACAGTTTTTCAGAAAAATTATGCGTTTTTACCGTCACAGATGTGACATCTATATAGTATGTATATATATACCTGCTCAGATGCGAATGAAACGTTGTGTGAAAATTTCAATGCAAACGGCGTAGAATTTTTGGAGATTAGCGATTTTGAACAAACGAACATTTCCATTTTTATTTATAAAGATTATCGGTTCACGTAACTTCTCACAATAGACGTTTGGCTAATTGACGGATAGTTTGACGCAAGTGATCTTTCTCCTTTCTTAAAAATTGGTACAACATTAGCAACCTTCCATGACTCTGGCACTCTGCCTGACTCTAATGATTTGTAAAATATGGTACGCAAAGCTCCACTTTGAATCCTTTAAGCACCCTGGCAAACACTTCTTCTGGCCCTGGGGAGCTGTTTGGCTTCACTTTCAATAATAGTTTATTAAGAGCCACTTTGGTAACTTGGTAACTGTTAAACTAGTCAACCTATCCCTTTCCCCACCCACATAGACTTTTTTGGCTGAAGGCATAATACTAAGTTTCTCTTTACTTAATTCAGAGTTAAAATATAAAAAAAAAATACTATTAATCTTTCGTCATTGTTAGTCTCAGTTTTTAATGGACCTACCCTTTCCATAATCTTTGTTCAATATAACTGAAAAAACTTTAGGATTTTTCTTTGGCTTTCCGTGCTATGCAAACGACATAGTTTCTTTTTGCTCTCCTTATCTCCTTAACATTTTTTTTTTGAGATATATACGAGAGTTGTTACATTCTTGTACAGCCACTAGTATGCTTAGCGTTTCAGGCAGGTCCCTGGAATACGATCCCCTGCCGCGAAGAATCGTTTTTTCATCCAGGTACACATTTTACTGTTGCGTTAAACAGAGGCTACATTTAAGGAATTGCGCCCAGTAAATCCTCCCCGGCCAGGATTCGAACCCATGACATAGCGCTCGCGGAACGCCAGGCGAGTGTCTTACCACTACACCACGGATTTCTAACTAGTTGGGTGAACTCTTGTTCTAAACTGACTTCCCTATTCCTAATTCTTTTGTACCACGCTCTCTTTCAACTTATTAGGTTTTTCAGATCCTATGTTATCCATTTCGGGTCATTATTATTCGATCTATTCAATTTGTATGGTATTATACGTTCCTGTGCTTTGCTTAATTTTTTTTAAATAAGGAATATTTTGAATCAACATCGAAATTCCTTTTCATATTTGTAGCAGCGACAAATGGCTCTGGTTTCATGCCCTAATTGGCCAGAAAGGTCGATGTGGGTGACCTCTGGTGGTCACCCATCAGATGGCGCTGAACTTGATCTATCAAGATCAGCGTCATCTAGGTTGTGCTACAAAGCATAATGTCAACTTCCCAATGAGTGAGTGTTACCTCACGGTTTCTCCAGTGTACCGTCCATCTAACTGATGACGGTTTATGTCCACAGAAGTGACGTGTGGAGGTGATAGTACTGAGGAAGGCAGTTTACATTGGGCAGTCCACGTACTCTTAGCTTGGTCCTGGAAGAAGACTAAGTAAGCCGCCGTCGATTTGAGCAGTGTGTTGGCTGCTAATATACACAGTGTTGGTATAGATCGGCGTTCCCGGAATTGGCTTGGAGGAGTTGTGGATGACAGTGAGGTGCCTATTGTGAAGTGCTGCTAGCAAGCCGCTAGAGGCTTCTGCCAGGGTGTGTGCTACCCCTGTATGAGTGAGTTTGAGACCCCTGTCAGTTTGTTGCTGAAGACCTCTGCCAGTGAGTTATTATATGAATATAATATTGAAATGAGGTATAGTAACCCTTTCAGAGTTTTTTTCTAAACTGTTGTGCAATATGTAACTTAAAAATGGATCAAGTTTGTACATACCAGTTCTAACATTAATAAGATTTGGACACTGACTGATTAAGGCAAACTCGATCAAATGTTAGTACTGGTATGTACAAACTTGATCCCTTTTTAAGTTACAATATTGCACAACAGTTTAAGAAAAAACTCTGAAAGGGTTACTATGTCTCATTTTAATATTATATTCATATATATTGTGCGTTCATAGAGGCTTTAATCTTTCATCCTTATTCTCTGAACGCTTAATCCTATTATTCTAAGCTAAATCTATACCTGCTTCTGGGTAATTCTTTACCTGGGGATAGGTGGTCATATTCAGCCACTTTGACCTATACCTGCCCTTTGTTTCTCCCAGTAAAGTGGCCGAAATGTTCATCTTCCTTTCCAATTTCTTTGTGGATTTTTCCGCATACAAATGATCAGTGTTTCGTGAATCGTCAATNATAGGGTGAAAGAAACTCTGTCCATTGTTCAGTGAGGAACTAATACAGAGATTCAGGACACCCATTGAATTAGTTAGGAGCAAGGAGGAATCCGATCGTATGTGGCATTCTTCCAAGAAAGGGAGTGGAAATGAATGGATGTCGGGATGTCGAGGGCACTTGGTGTCAATTGCCAGCTGGAAAGATATTGCAAATCAAATGCAATATCTTTCATAGACAACTGGGAACACTTCTATGGAAGGAATGATGTATGCTCGTGATGGGGTGCATCTATCGAGAGCTGGGGTTGTTGCTGTTGCGAACTCTTGGAAGAAGTGGTTAGAGGTGTTTGTTTGGGTTTAAACTGTTAGTAGATAGAAATATGGGAATTGATTTGGAGAAGGAGGTAATAATGTATGTGTTTGTGGGAGAAAGGAATTGGCAAAATGAACAGGGAAAGAGAAGGGCCTCAAATAACTATTCACTTAGGGTATATTACACTGTTACCACCCTCGAGACTAAATAAGGTTCTTCTCCCAGCAGTGTACATAAATATTTAATATAGGCCTTCATAAACACGTCTAGGGGGTATAAGATAAAGCACTGCATAAAATGGGGAACAATATATTTATGCTAAGGGGGACAAACATAACAATTAAATGGTAAGTAAATATAGCCAGAAATATTTATCAGCATGCAAATTAAAATAAAATCCTTCTCGAGCAATGAGCAATATTAATAGCACTTAAAAAATTTAATTACGAGAATACAATATCATCTGACCAGGAAATAAAAACTTTGAATGACTAAATATACAAATCAAGAACTTAACTTAATACATGTCTACACTCGACCACAGCCACCACGCTACTAACCCACGCGTCAGTCCACAGGCCAAGCGTCTACTAACAAAACAACTAACTATCCACATAACATTGTGGAATTACTAATAATAAATGGTAATACTAAATAACAAGATATTATTAATCTCAAGAGTACACCATTACATTAGTTTATACAATAGCATTTACAGACAAATAAATAGGAGTTATAAATCAAGGTTAAATCATAAACACTCGCTTGACAATACTTTCCCACGCTACTCACATATCCAACCTGATCAACCCCCACAGAGAAACACATGAGAATTGTAACACGAAAGCCTCATGCAACTCAAGCACACTAATACATGCTATAATATATATCATATAACATACAAAATCTCACATTATACAACTGGATGCTATAATGATTAAAGAATAAGACAATACAGTAATACAATAATTAAGAGTAATGAAAGGATCTTAACAAGATTCGTAACATCCCTCCCGTCCCCTAAGAAAAAATGAAATTAACTGAAGGTTGATTTCATTTTTTGACTGCATGAATTAACACATGAAAAATTTTCACCACATGAAAATACTTAAACTAAATCAAGTACAAAGCAATGAAATTTCATACAGAAAAAAAATACAAAATTACATACATCTTATGAATAAAGAACACTACAGATTATGGCACTGCAACAGGAATACCTCTGGATAAGGCGTCTGCAATAACATTTTGCCTCCCAGGAATATGCCGAATTACAATATTGAATTCTTGCAGAATCAGAGACCATCTTAATATTCTCTGGTTTTTACACTTCATAGAGTTGATGAATGTCAATGGATTATGATCTGTATATACTACTACTTCATTTCCTGACAAATATGTCTCAAATTTCTTCACTGCTAGTATTAAACAAAGTGCTTCTTTCTCAACTACAGAGTAATTAATTTGTGTTCTGTCAAACTTACGTGAAAAATAATAAACAGGATGTTCCAACTCATCTGGTCCTACTTGGAACAAAACAACACCTGCTCCTACATCTGAAGCGTCTATGTGAAGAATAAAAGGTTTATTATACTGTGGACTAGCTAACACAGGTGAAGTAGAGAGAATTCCTTTCAACTTCTGAAAAGAGTTCTGACACTCCTGCGTCCACTTAAATTTTACCTGTTTCCTTAAAAGATTTGTTATGGGTGCAGCAACAATAGAAAAGTTTTTACAATACCTCCTATAATACGCACACATTCCAATAAATCTTTGCACAGACTTCTTATTAGTTAAGACTGGGTACTCCACAATTGCCTGAATCTTATCGTGCAATGGGACTATCCTTCCTTGTCCGACCTCATGTCCTAAATACACTATGGTTCCTTTAGCCCAACTACATTTCTTCATATTGACAGTCAAATTAGCATGTTGCAATATATGAAACAATTTCTTTAAACTAGACATATGATCTACCCAATTCTTACTGAAAATCACAATGTCATCCAGATATGCCCTACAGTCTGGCACATCCTTCAACAAAGAGTTCATTAATTTCTGAAACGTGGCTGGGGCATTCCGTAACCCAAACGGCATCACGTTATACTCGTAAGCTCCATCAGGAGTGATAAATGCTGTCACTTCCCTGGCAAAATCTGTAAGAGGTATCTGATGATAACCCTTAGATAAGTCTAATTTAGATACAAAGTTGGCATGACCTATAGTATCAACACATTCTTCTAATAAAGGTAACGGATAAACATCAACTATGGTTACCTGGTTGAGTTTTCTATAATCCACTACTAATCTCCACTTATCTTCTGGCTTTGGTACTAATAGGCATGGCGAACTCCAGGAACTCTGGCTGGGTCTAATGAACCCATGTCGAAGAAGATAATCAACCTCCTCCTGGATGATACGACGTTTCTCGGGTGTCACTCGATAAGGGTGCAACCGAATTGGAGTCACATTTGTCAGGGTGATATCATGAGTAATGAGAGAAGTTTGAGTGGGGACCTCCCCAAACAAGCTAGAAGACACCTCCAAAAGATCCTGGAACTCTGCTCTCTCCTCCTCCTGCAAATGACTCAACAATTCTTCCCCGGAACTACTGGAATTAGACAAACAAATATTACTATCTTCCTCAGCAACACTCGACTCTTCAGGAATTTCCTCCTCAGCAACACAACAAGCCACAATACTAGGCCCACAATAAGCCTTCAACCGGTTTACATGTACACTCATGGTCAGTCGTTTCTGCTTGGGATGGCAGACTTTGTAAGTAACCTCCCCAAGACGTTTGACTACTTGATACGGTCCTGCGAATTTGTTAGACATAAACGTACCCATACGAGGCTTCAAGACCAATACCAAATCTCCTGGCTCAAAAACTCTGAGTTTGGCCTTGAACCTCTGGTCATGTTTCTGCTTCATTACCTGTTGTTGTTCACCTAGATGTCGTAAGGCCAACTCCCTCGTTCTGGACAGCTTGCTCTTGACATCCGTCAGGTAACACTCACTCTGCCTGGCTGTAACATCTCCTAACATGTGTTCATATAACATCTTTAAAGGTCCTCTCACCTGATGTCCGAATACAAGTTCGAATGGAGAACAACCTAGTGCACTGTGCAATCCATCTCTAGCCGCAAATAAAACAAATGGCAGATTCTCATCCCAATGTCTGGGTGAATCTTCCCCAGTTGCCTTCAACATTTTCTTGAGAGTTTGGTGGAACCGCTCGATTCCCCCTTGACTCTGAGGATGGTAAGGACTTGAAAAAATGTGTTTTATACCAAAACTGCTACAGAAATTTTTAAAGATGGTGGAACAAAAATTACTTCCATTATCAGTTTGAATTACACGGGGTATCCCAAAAAGTGAAAAAAATCGTTCCAACCGCCTGATAATAGTAGAAGCTCTAATATTACGTAAAGCATACGCTTCAGGGAACCTGGTGGTCATACATAAGATAGTGAACATATACATATTTCCGGATTTTGTATGGGGTAAAGGTCCGACACAATCCAGTACCACATGAGTAAATGGCTCCTCTGGCACTACAATAGGATATAATGGTGCTCGTGGCACAGTCTGATTAGGCTTACCAACAGTCTGACACACAACACAGTTGTGGCAATATCTGACCACATCTTTTTTAAGTTTTGGCCAATAAAAAAGTTTACAGATCTTATGATACATACTGGTAATACCTTGATGGCCTCCCATCAGGTCATCATGAGCAGCTTGCAATACCTGCTCCCGATACTCTGTTGGTACAACGAGCTGGGTGTTAAACTCACAATCCTCTGATGAGGGAGTTCCTGATGGTCTCCATCTTCTCATCAGACATTGATCCTTGAAATAACAACCCGTACTCTCCTCCAAAGTATCGATGGAGTCGGCTGCTTCTGCATAACACTCAGCTAGACTGGGATCAGTACTCTGTAACTTACGCAAGGTCTAGAACTCTACAACTGGAGCGAGCGGGCAAGGAAGTGGTACCTGGGCCACATCTTCCAGACCATCTGGGTCAGAATAAATTTGGGCTTTGGCACCGGCCTCACTCTCGACATCCACGTGAGCTATAAATGTATCTTCAAGGTCCACCTCCACCTCCCTGTCTGAAGGGGTCCTGGCCTCGAGAACATCCACCTTGGTAGTAGCAGGACTTACCACATTCTGCTTACCCATGGATCTGGTCACAACACAGGCTGGATAAATGACACCATCATCCTCATCCGGTTGAGCCATTTCATGACATTTTTCATGACATTTAGTAGAGAATGCATGTTGCTATTATATGCAACAGATGGCACTTTTTTTCCAAAACTCATGTTTTACCTGTCACAGGTGCGCATCTATATAATAGGCATATAATAAGACACGCCTATTCGAATGCAACGTTGTGTCAAAATTTCAAAGCAATCGTTGCAGAACTTTTGGAGATTACAGAGTGTAATCTTACTTTGGAGTGTAATCAGAGTTGGACTCTTACATCCAAAATATGCGCTGTTTTTCAAACAAAGCATGTTTTTTTTTCTGTCAGAGGTGAGGAATGTATATGGTAGATATATAAAAAGACGCGCCTATTCGAATGCAACGTTGTGTCAAAATTTCAAAGCAATCGGTAAAGAGGTTTCGAAGATTTCCCTCACATGAAAAACACGTGAAAACAGTTTCTCAGAAAAAGCATGTTTTTACCGTCACAGACGTGACATCTATATAGCATGTATATAAAAACCCGCTCAGATGCAAATGGAACGTTGTGTGAAAATTTCAAAGCAATCGTTGAAGAACTTTCTGAGATTAGCGATTTTGAACAAACGAACATTTCCATTTTTATTTATATAAATATATATATATATATATATATATATATATATATATATATATATATATATATATATATATATATATATATAATATATATATATATATATATATATATATATATATATGTCGTACCTAGTAGCCAGAACGCACTTCTCAGACTACTATGCAAGGCCCGATTTGCCTAATAAGCCAAGTTTTCATGAAATAATTGTTTTTCGACTGCCTAACCTACCTAACCTAACCTAACCTAACTTTTTCGGCTACCTAACCTAACCTAACCTATAAAGATAGGTTAGGTTAGGTTAGGTAGGGTTGGTTAGGTTCGGTCATATATCTACGTTAATTTTAACTCCAATAAAAAAAAATTGACCTCATGCATAATTAAATAGGTAGGTTTATCATTCCATAAGAAAAAAATTAGAGAAAATATATTAATTCATGAAAACTTGGCTTATTAGGCAAATCGGGCCTTGCGTAGTAGGCTGAGAAGTGCGTTCTGGCTACTAGGTACGACATATATATATATATATATATATATATATATATATATATATATATATATATATATATATATATATATATATATATATATATTATATATATATTTATGAAAAAAAATTATATATATTTCATATAAATATATATTTATTTTATTTTTTGAAAACCTAAAAGGGGTACCACCTCTGGTGCAAGTGTAGCGACCCATAGCCTTGGAGAAGAAAATAAAGAGTACTCAGAGAAGACCTTGTGGATCCTCACTGAACACTTTGATATTTTCTTCTCCTACCACCCCTATTCTTTTGGTAAGTGTGTGTATTTATCTAACTAAAAAATATTTATCTATATTTATTTTATATATATTTAATATAAATATATATAAAAAATAAAAAAATATCACAAAATGAACGGTCTGGTAAATTCCAACACAAGTGCAACACAATACACAGCTCAATTCCAACGCAATTCACACAAAATAATTAAATCAAAATTAAAATATATAAAAATCTATGAAAATTCAATTTATCAATGCAATCAGAAACATTGAAATGGAAGTGTAATATATATATATATATATATATATATATATATATATATATATATATATATATATATATATATATATATATATATATATATATATATATATATATATATATATATATATATATATATATATATATATATATATATATATATATATATATATATATACGGACGGCATGGCCTTCTCTGCCAAAGGACAGGAGGATGGCATGCAAGACACGGCGAGGTCAATGACATTATTAAGAGAAGCCTTACCACAGCCGGCTGTCCAGCAGAGAGAGAGCCCCGCTACCTAATGTCCCGCAACTCTAATGAGCCTGTCTGTCGCCCAGATGGAATCACGGTGAACCCCTGGAAGAATGGTAGACAGTTGGTGTGGGACTACACTTGCGTCTCAACTTTAGCCAATACCTATGTTGACTTCAGTGCTACTCAAGCAGGAGGAGCTGCCAATCACCGAGAAGCGGCCAAGTCACGTAAATACAGAGACCTTGAGCACCACTACAATTTTGTCCCCATTGCCTCAGAGACACTTGGTGCCTGGGGTAAAAGTGCTGCTAGCTTTTTGAAGGAGTTGGGGTCTAAGCTAATCGAAACAACTAGAGACCCTAGAGCTGCCAGTTTTCTCTTTCAGCGCCTCAGTGTGGCAATCCAGAGAGGAAATGCTCACTGCATCCATGGTTCCTGCCCACCATCTGAGGAGCTGGAGGAGCTTTTCAACCTGTGACAAGCAGGCTTGTACCCTGCATGTAATCAATACTGTAACTTTTTTGTGTAATGACATTTTCAAATAAAGTTAGATAAATATACACACATACCAAAAGAATAGGGGTGGTAGGAGAAGAAAATATCAAAGTGTTCAGTGAGGATCCACAAGGTCTTCTCTGAGTACTCTTTATTTTCTTCTCCGAGGCTATGGGTCCCTACATTTGCACCAGAGGTGGTACCCCTTCTAGGTTTTTATATATATATATATATATCTAATATATATATATATATATATATATATATATATATATATATATATATATATATAATATATATATATATATATATATATATATATATATATATATATATATATATATATATATATATATATATATGTCGTACCTAGTAGCCAGAACGCACTTCTCAGCCTACTATGCAAGGCCCGATTTGCCTAATAAGCCAAGTTTTCATGAATTAATTGTTTTTCGACTACCTAACCTACCTAACCTAACCTAACCTAACTTTTTGGCTACCTAACCTAACCTAGCCTATAAAGATAGGTTAGGTTAGGTTAGGTAGGGTTGGTTAGGTTCGGTCAGATATCTACGTTAATTTTAACTCCAATAAAAAAAAATGACCTCATACATAATAAAATGGGTAGCTTTATCATTTCATAAGAAAAAAATTAGAGAAAATATATTAATTCTTGAAAACTTGGCCTATTAGGCAAATCGGGCCTTGCATAGTAGGCTGAGAAGTGCGTTCTGGCTACTAGGTACGACATATATATATATATATATATATATATATATATATATATATATATATATATATATATATATATATATATATATATATATATATATATATATTTTTTTTTTTGCAGGGATATCCCTGCGCGGGCCTTAAGCCTCTGGCTGGCCCACTAAGTGTTGCTTGTTTCTGTTTTACTTGGGCGGAGTATGAGTATTTATTACTCGTTGGTCGCTTCAGTAAGATGTTGCCATATGTGTTTAACAACTTCTTCTCTCTGTTGAATCGAAGTTCAAATCTTAATGGGTTTGTAACTGTGCACTGTGTTAGATAATGTTCCAGAGGTCTCTCGGGCATTTCTCCACAGTGCTGACATTTCCTCTCATCTTCCGGAACCTTTAAGCCTATTTCCCATGCACATGGGTATCCAAGCCTGATGCGATGTAAGTGTACTTCTGTTGCTCTACTGCTCCCCTTCATTAACATAAGTGGTTCGTAGTTGGTTGAATTCCTGTACCAACCCGCAGATCGTGATGTTGCAACAGCTGAGTTGTGGTCACTGTACAACTTTTGCATTGCTCTGTTTCGAATTACTTTCTTAATCTGTGACAGACTCTGTGGTATGAAAATGTCTACAGTTCTTCTCTTAGTTGCAAGTTTTGCAGCTTCGTCTGCAATGTCATTTCGTATGATTCCAACATGACACGGCACCCAGTTGAGAAGGACCCGTCGGCCTTGTCGTTTGAGTGTTTGCATTAAAGATATGATATTTGTGATCAGATGTATGTTATCACATATGCGTTCTTGTTGCAAGGTTTCAATGGCGGTTCTCGAATCCGTATGTATGATAACATGTTGTCGGTGTTGAGCAAGAGCATGTTCCAAAGCCTTTTGAATGGCTAGCATCTCTGTTTGTAAAGTCGAACACCCATTCGAGAGCCTCCAACTATGTACAGAGTTTCCTGCTTTAACTGCAGCTCCGGTTTCTTGTCCCTGCTGGTCTACTGATCCATCTGTGAAGTAAGTGAAGCTGTCGGATGCCATGTTTGCTTCTATATGCATCTGTGCAATGTTACGTAGCAGAAGAGGATTTGTCTGGTTCTTTTTTTCTACAATAACCATAATCTTAAAGTCTGCTGGCGGAGATTCCCAAGGGGTAGGCATAACAAAGTTTGCATGTTTTTCGTCGACACCCTTCTCAGTGATTGTGTTTGTTATATCGAATGTATTGATGGTGTTTATCGCACAATGGGTCCACCTGTTGCTATTGGAGGCTCTTCTGTCCAGAGTTAGTGCTCCAGTGATTATATCTTTAAGTGAACTGAGTCTAGGTCTAGTCAATATCTTGGTGAGCATGCACGCAGCGATCCCCTTTACTCTTATTTCAAGCGACGTTAGCTTGGTTTCCAGTCGTAGGTTCAGGTTTTTAGTCCATCTGGGAGCTCCTGTTATGATTCGCAATGCATCGTTTTGAAGAACCTCAACGTTTGCCCACTGGCCAGGAGAAAGAGTAAGGCAGGCGCTGCATAATCAATTAGGGAACGAACGGCGTGTATGTAAAACATTCTTAACACTTTGTGTCCCGCTCCTAGACGGGGTCCTGTGATTGCTCTCATTATATTTAGTCGTGATTTTACTTTCTCCTTTAGATATTGAATTTGCTTGTTGAATGTCAAGTTAAAATCTATCCACACTCCGAGATATTGATATTGTGTAACCCACTGAAGGTTAATGTCTTGAATGCGTACGTGCCTGTCTGGAGTGTGGCCGCCTAGTCTCATTGCCTTAGACTTCTGTGCAGATATTTTTAGCCCTAAAACGCTGCATTCAGATGTTACGCTATCTAAGGCACCTTGTGCTTTATTGAGAAGTGAAGGACCTGTAATGACTAATGCTAGATCGTCAGCATAGCTTAGCAATTTAACCTCTTCTGTAAATGTCACGGTAACAAGTTTTCACATAAGGATGTTAAAAAGACTAGGACTGAGGACTCCTCCTTGTGGAGTCCCATTCTCATGCAAGCGGTAGTCCGACACTTGTCCTTGCAACTTTACTCTGGCATACCTGTGACTTAGGTAATCTTGAATCCATGCTAGCATTTTTCCCTTTACACCTTTTTGAACTAAGGTGTGTAAAATTGCTTGCGGGCTTGCAAGTTCGAATGCTTTTTCTAGATCAAGGAAGATCACTATAGCTGGACCTGAGTTAACTGTTCCTAGTAATGTTGCTATGCAGTTGGCAGTACCTACTCCTCTAGTGAAGCCAAATATGTGTTTATGCAGGTCTCCAGTCTTCCACAGTAGCCTATTTAAGACCATCCGTTCTGCAGTTTTACTAATGCATGATGTTAATGAAATGGGTCTGTAATTGCCAGGTTCTTTCGGCTTAGGAATCGGTATGATGTCTGCTTTCTTCCAAGAGGTTGGTAGTTTGCCTCGCTGCCAAGATGCGTTGATGACGTCCAATATTCCTTGTTCTCCAGCAGGACCTGCATGTGCGATCATTGAGTATGTAATGGTATCAGCACCTGGTGCAGTGTCCTTACCACCTTTTTTGGCTCTGATTAGTTCTTGTGTGGTGAAGGGACAGTCACATTCGTCATTTATAGCTATACTCGCACGAATGACTGTGAACCTCTCTTGTGTTAATTGTTCTTGCTGCCTGCGGACCACAGCAGGAAGCTGATATGAAGCTGTTCGTTCTGCAAATTGGAGGGGCAAGTCTCTCAGCCTCCTGCAATGGTTGAATACATGCCTGTGGTCGGGCTGGTCGACCTGATATAGTTTTAATCTGACCCCATATCTTGCCAAGACTACTATGTTCGTTCAGAGTTTGACACCACTCAAACCATCTTACCTCCTTTACTTCTCTAGAAACGCGTCTTGCTTCAGATACCACCGCTCTTAGCAGAGTTCTTCCTTCTGGTGTGGGGTTTCTTTTAGATGTTTTCTAAAGATGTTGACTCTGTGGTTCTGTTCTTTAACTTCACTACTATAGAACCAATAGTTCTTCCGTGTTGTGTTTCCTGTGATAATGATTGGAATAGCTTTGTTTGCAGCAGCTGCAATGGCTTCCTGCAGATTGGTCTCGTGTATGTTCAAATCCGCAGGTGGCGTGTATGTTGCAAACCAATTTTCAAGTTCTTCTTGGTATATATTCCAATTGGCCTTTCTTAAATTCCACCTAGGTTGTGCAGTGGTGTAGGAGGTCGTTCTATGTTTAGTGTTGTGACAGTAGCATCACTGGTGATCACCGGGTCTACTTCCCACTTCGCCCGATGCTTGAGTGCTGTTGAGATTAATGTAAGATCACGGGATCCTCCTAGAATGTGAGTGGGTTCCCCAGTGTTGAGAAGTGTAATTCAGGTACATCTCGCAGAGCTGCAGCTAAATGGCGCCCATCCGCATTGGCTGGCCCATTGGTTAGTCGCACCTAACTCTCGATGATAAGCATTAAAATCCCCAGCAATAATTACATTTTCCTTGTCTACTTTGTGCGGCATCGTTCCGCACTCAGGATTTGCTTGTGTTCGAGT
>WNGS01164965.1:0-14891 GCA_020271785.1 Procambarus virginalis
AGAGAACATCAAGAGTTGTTTCGAGATGATCCCCAAGAGTGTACTGTGACTCAGCACGACATCCAACTGCTACCTGACACCCAGCCGATTCGCCAACCGTTCTACCGAATCAGCCCTAGCAAAACGGAAGTCATGCAGGCTGAGGTACAGTATCTCTTGGACCATGGACTGGCTACCCCCTGTGAGTCTCCCTGGGCCTCACCATGCATCCTGGTACCCAAACCTCACAGCAAAATCCGTCTGTGCACGGATTATAGGAAGTTGAACCAGGTCACAGTGAAGGACGCCTACCCAATACCCAGGATAGACGATATATTGGATGCCATTGGTAATGCCTGCTACCTGTCTCAGGTAGACTTACTCAAGGGCTACTACCAGGTGAGTTTAACGGAGCGAGCTAAGGTACTGTCCGCCTTTATAACCCCTTTCGGGCTTTTCAGGTACAATCGCCTTCCCTTTGGACTCTGCAATGCCCCAGCCACCTTTCAGAGAGCTGTCAACCGCGTCATCCAGGGCTTGGACAACACCTACGCCTATTTGGATGACATCGTGGTAGCATCCAACACCTGGAGCGAACACCTGCTCCAGCTACAACGATTGTTCTACAAGCTCCTGAAAGCCGGCCTCACCATCAATCTGGGCAAGTCCACCTTCGCGAAAGGTAAAGTGCGGTACCTGGGTCATGTTATAGGGAGTGGCAGCCTGGCTCCGTTAAATATCCACATTCAAGCAATCCAACAGTATCCACAGCCTACTACCAGGAAGCAGCTCCTGCGCTTCCTTGGTCTTGCTTCCTATTACCGTAGGTTTGTGAAGAATTTTAGCACTGTTGCAACCCCATTAATCACCTTAACCAGTCCCAAGCAACGGTATAATTGGACCAGAGAGCAAACCGTTGCATTCGAACAACTCAAATTCCTCCTCTGTTCTAATCCTATTCTCGCCTCACCAGATATCAAGAAGCCTTTCATCCTCCATGTCGACGCCAGTGGTACCGGCATCGGAAGTGTCTTAATGCAGCAGCGAGGCGAGGAGGTTCTACCTGTCAGCTACTACAGTTGCAAGTTGAAGCCTCATCAGAAAAACTACAGTACTATAGAGAAGGAACTCCTCTCCATCGTCCTGAGCTTACAACACTTTGCACCATATCTACACGGTGCTAGGTCCACTACCATCTATTCGGACCACAACCCTCTGAGATTCCTACATCAAGCCCAATTTAATAACCAACGTCTGCTGCGATGGGCTTTATATCTTCAAGGCTTCAATTTAAAGATCTGCTACATCAAGGGGCCTGATAACATCATCGCTGACGCCCTCTCCAGAGTGCATGAGGTAGAGGCAGCTCCACCTCCCACTCTACCTCCCGTGAACGTGACTCAACCGGAACAGCAGGCTTCGGGGGAGAGTTGTGACGATAATCTCTTATCAGAGATTTAGCCTGCTATTTCCTTACTTCATCACGTTCTCAACAATATGCAAGATACGTTTTATAGTGGCTTAACGTATATATCAAGACAGCCACACGCAACTGCAACTCCTCCTCCCCCCCCCTCTCCAGCACCTGCTGCACACCTGGTCGACCTGTCAACTACTACTCCCAGCAAACTAGCGACTTGCGGCCGTCCTGCGTTCTCATTGGCCGCCAACCAACACACCACCCCGCTCCACGCCAATCACATTTCATCGCCAGTCATTGTTGGAGTCCCTTGCAGCTTTCTCAGCCAGAATATATCTCGTGCTCCTGCTGTGAACACCTAATTTGACCCACCTCGTGTGATCAAATAAGAGGTTTATAGCTAGCGCATATATTCCCAGCACCATTTACTTTGTTAACGTAACCAGTTCCCCCCTTTTCAATTATTATATCTTTTATGTATTTTTCTTTTACATTATTTTAAATGCCAAGGAATTGACTTTATTTTATTTTGTTTTCTAGATTAATTAAAGTTCTTTTTATATTGTGTTTTCGTGTATCTTGCCTTACCACAGATTATCAGACAAGCAGTCACTCTTTTTTTTTCCTTTTTTTTATATAAATTAACTGTATGTGGCCCAGCATTGACACCTGCTATTTGGAAGACTGCCGACCACCATTTCCAACACGTTACCGTCACAATATATATATATATATATATATATATATATATATATATATATANAAACAAGAATAATGCAATCACAGAGATGAAAATATTGCAGGTATTATGCAAAAGGACAGTGCAGATATGGGCCCAGAGGCACGGAATGCTCATTCATGCACCCACGGAAATGCCGGAACTGGTTAGGGAAAGGCAGATGTCGTTTTGATACTGAGTGTAGATATTTTCACCCTAAGCTATGCAAACTCTCAGTTAATGAGAGGAAATGCTACGATCTTCATTGCCCCGATTTCCACGTCAGAGGTACACAGCGCTATATAAGAGAGGAAGTCCAATATAATAGCCCTGAACATTTTTTAGAGGCGCAGAAACAGAGGGAGAAACAGACAGGCAGAAACGTGGCAGGAGTACGGATGGAGGGGGAAATGCCCGAGACTGGACTACATTTCGTCATCAAGCCCACACATACTACACCCCCAACTACACAGAGACTACCACACTCCCCAATATCACTTCCAAAACTGGACAAACCATTGCCACAACAACCACCCTGGGTCAGGGTAGAGAGGAGGGAGAACCACCAAAACTTCCAGAAGTGACACACAATATGGACAATCATTCATTTTTGCAAACATTCAAGGTCTAAAGCCAAAGTCAAGAAATAAAGTCAAGTTCATAAATGGTCTCCTATTAGAGTCAAACTCCATATTTGGGGCATTCACGGAAACTCATACAAAGATTACATGGATGGTGAAATCTGGATTCCAAATTATAATTTATACAGATGTGATAGAAAAACTAGGTCAAATGGGGGAGTAGGTCTGTATATTAAAGAGGACCTGGTATGCACAGAACTACTAAACTCAACTAATGAGGTGGTAGAGGTACTTGGAATTAAGGTAGAGAAACTAAACCTAATTATTATTTAATATATAAACCGCCAGATACAACGGTTGAGGAATTCACAGAGCAGATGCACAAAATAGAGAACATACTTGATGACCTAGCAACCCAGCTCCAGATATTATCTTCCTTGGAGATTTCAATTTACCGAGTCTAAGATGGAGAATGGCAAACACAAATATCATAGCAGGGAATGACCCGGGAAATAACCAGCCACAGGTCAGAGAACTTTTGAGATTCTGTGACAAATTCTCGCTCAATCAACAGATTACAGAACCAACTAGGAACGAAAACACACTAGACTTGTTATTCACAAACAATGATGAACTAATCAGAGACATAACAATCTCAGATACTTCATACTCAGACCATAAGCTCATTGAAGTGCGAACTAGCATAAATAACGGTAGTAGATCTAAGAGACCCAACAAGCGAGAAGGAATATTCAATCAATTCAATTTCAACAATAAGAGGATTGACTGGGAAAAAATAAATGTAGACCTTTCAACCATTCAATGGGAGACGGTCTTAAGCGACAAAACTCCCACACAGGGAATAGCTCAACTGACAGCTGAAGCTTACAAGGTCTGCTTGAAGCACGTGCCGGTGAGGAGGGGCAGAAAGAGGAACACTCTAGAAAGAGAACGCAGACGACTGTACAGGAGAAGGAAAAAAATTACGGAAATGCTTCGGCAGACACAACTATCACAAGCAAGGAAAATAAGCCTAAGCAGGGAGATCGAAGAAATCGAACAAACGTTGAAGCGATCATATGAGTCTGAGGAAATGGAATTGGAACAGAGAGCTATACAAGAGATAAGGAAAAATCCGAAATATTTTTCACATACGCTAAATCAAAATCAAAACCTCGACCAGTATTGGACCGTTAATTACAAATGAAGGTACGTACACAGAGGACAACAAAGAGATTAGTGAAATTCTAAGAAGCCAGTATGAGGCTATGTTTAGCACACCAATTAACAACATGAAAGTTGATGACCCAGACAGCTTCTTTATGAATGACATTCAAGCTGCAGATAATATAACGGATATTACCACAAACTCGGAAGACTTTGAAAGAGAAATTGACAATATGCCCATGCACTCAGCCCTGGGCCTGACTCATGGAATTCAATATTCATAAAGAAATGTAAAGTACCAGTAGCGAGAGCACTCAGCGTAATATGGAGAAAGAGCCTGGATACAGGGGAGATACCAGCAGCACTTAAATCTGCAGATATAGCTCCGTTGCACAAGGGGGGGAGTAAAGCCTTGGCAAAAAATTATAGGCCAGTTGCACTAACATCACACATAATAAAAGTGTTTGAAAGAGTGATTAGGAATCAAATTTCTAGTTTATGGAAAACAATGAATTGCACAATCCAGGACAACATGGATTTAGAGCGGGAAGATCCTGTCTGTCACAGTTACTCAACCACTATGACAAAATCACAGAAGCCCTAGAAGAAAAGCAAAATGCAGATGTTGTATACACAGACTTTGCAAAGGCTTTCGACAAATGTGACCATGGGGTGATAGCTCACAAAATGAGGTCAATGGAATAACTGGAAAAGTAGGACGCTGGATACTCAATTTCCTGTCGAACAGAACACAAAGAGTAACAGTCAATCAGATAAAATCGAGTCCAAGCGATGTTAAAAGCTCTGTACCTCAAGGTACAGTCCTTGCACCGCTACTGTTCCTTATTCTCATATCTGATATAGACAAAAATACACGTCACAGCTTCGTGTCATCCTTCGCAGATGACACAAAAATCAGCATGAAAATTACCTCTGCTGAAGACATTGAAAAACTACAAACAGATGTCAACAAAGTTTTCGATTGGGCAGCAGAAAATAATATGATGTTTAACAGTGATAAATTTCAGGTACTCAGGTACGGCAAAAATGAGGATCTGAAACATAATACAGGGTACAAAACACAATCAAATCTTCCCATAGTAGAAAAACAGCATGTCAAGGATTTGGGAATAATGATGTCCGACGATCTAACGTTTAGGGAGCATAACCAAGCAAATATCGCATCAGCCAGAAAAATGATCGGATGGATTACGAGAACTTTCAAATCCAGGGATCCCATCACAATGGTTGTACTCTTCAAGTCACTTGTGTTGTCCCGTCTCGAATACTGCTCAGTACTCACTTCCCCCTTCAGAGCAGGAGAGATTGCTGAAATAGAGGAATACAGAGAACATATACGGCACGCATAGACGAGATAAAACACCTAAATTATTGGGATCGTCTCAAAGCTCTCCAAATGTACTCACTAGAAAGGAGACGAGAGAGATACCAAATAATATACACGTGGAAAATACTGGAGGGCCAGGTCCCAAATCTACACAGTAAAATAACAACGTACTGGAGTGAACGATATGGAAGAAAATGCAAGATTGAATCAGTGAAGAGCAGAGGTGCCATAGGCACAATCAGAGAACACTGTATAAACATCAGAGGTCCGCGGCTGTTCAACGTCCTCCCAGCGACTATAAGAAATATTGCCGGAACAACCGTGGACATCTTCAAGAGAAAACTGGACTGTTTCCTAAGAGAAGTCCCGGATCAGCCGGGCTGTGGTGGGTATGTGGCTCTGCGGGCCGCTCCAAGCAACAGCCTGGTGGATCAAACTCTCACAAGTCGAGCCTGGCCTCGGGCCGGGCTTGGGGAGTAGAAGAACTCCCAGAACCCCATCAACCAGGTATCAACCAGGACAAGGGTGCCAACTGTGCCAAGTGTTGACTAGTTGTATATGACAAGGGTGCCAACTGTGTCAAGTGTTGACTAGTTGTATATGACAAGGGTGCCAACTGTGTCAAGTGTCGACTAGTTGTGTATGACAAGGGTGCCAACTGTGTCAAGTGTTGACTAGTTGTATATGACAAGGGTGCCAACTGTGTCAAGTGTTGACTAGTTGTGTATGACAAGGGTGCCAACTGTGTCAAGTGTTGACCAGTTGTATATGACAAGGGTGCCAACTGTGGCAAGTGTTGACTAGTTGTATATGACAAGGGTGCCAACTGTGGCAAGTGTTGACTAGTTGTATATGACAAGGGTGCCAACTGTGGCAAGTGTTGACTAGTTGTATATGACAAGGGTGCCAACTGTGTCAAGTGTTGACTAGTTGTATATGACAAGGGTGCCAACTGTGTCAAGTGTTGACTAGTTGTATATGACAAGGGTGCCAACTGTGGCAAGTGTTGACTAGTTGTATATGACAAGGGTGCCAACTGTGGCAAGTGTTGACTAGTTGTATATGACAAGGGTGCCAACTGTGGCAAGTGTTGACTAGTTGTATATGACAAGGGTGCCAACTGTGTCAAGTGTTGACTAGTTGTATATGACAAGGGTGCCAACTGTGGCAAGTGTTGACTAGTTGTGTATGACAAGGGTGCCAACTGTGTCAAGTGTTGACTAGTTGTGTATGACAAGGGTGCCAACTGTGTCAAGTGTTGACTAGTTGTATATGACAAGGGTGCCAACTGTGGCAAGTGTTGACTAGTTGTGTATGACAAGGGTGCCAACTGTGTCAAGTGTTGACTAGTTGTGTATGACAAGGGTGCCAACTGTGGCAAGTGTTGACTAGTTGTATATGACAAGGGTGCCAACTGTGTCAAGTGTTGACTAGTTGTATATGACAAGGGTGCCAACTGTGGCAAGTGTTGACTAGTTGTGTATGACAAGGGTGCCAACTGTGTCAAGTGTTGACTAGTTGTGTATGACAAGGGTGCCAACTGTGGCAAGTGTTGACTAGTTGTATATGACAAGGGTGCCAACTGTGTCAAGTGTTGACTAGTTGTATATGACAAGGGTGCCAACTGTGTCAAGTGTTGACTAGTTGTATATGACAAGGGTGCCAACTGTGGCAAGTGTTGACTAGTTGTATATGACAAGGGTGCCAACTGTGGCAAGTGTTGACTAGTTGTATATGACAAGGGTGCCAACTGTGTCAAGTGTTGACCAGTTGTATATGACAAGGGTGCCAACTGTGTCAAGTGTTGACTAGTTGTATATGACAAGGGTGCCAACTGTGGCAAGTGTTGACTAGTTGTGTATGACAAGGGTGCCAACTGTGTCAAGTGTTGACTAGTTGTATATGACAAGGGTGCCAACTGTGGCAAGTGTTGACTAGTTGTATATGACAAGGGTGCCAACTGTGTCAAGTGTTGACTAGTTGTATATGACAAGGGTGCCAACTGTGGCAAGTGTTGACTAGTTGTGTATGACAAGGGTGCCAACTGTGTCAAGTGTTGACTAGTTGTGTATGACAAGGGTGCCAACTGTGTCAAGTGTTGACTAGTTGTATATGACAGGAGTGCCAACTGTGTCAAGTGTTGACTAGTTGTATATGACAAGGGTGCCAACTGTGTCAAGTGTTGACCAGTTGTATATGACAAGGGTGCCAACTGTGTCAAGTGTTGACTAGTTGTATATGACAAGGGTGCCAACTGTGGCAAGTGTTGACTAGTTGTGTATGACAAGGGTGCCAACTGTGTCAAGTGTTGACTAGTTGTATATGACAAGGGTGCCAACTGTGGCAAGTGTTGACTAGTTGTATATGACAAGGGTGCCAACTGTGTCAAGTGTTGACTAGTTGTATATGACAAGGGTGCCAACTGTGTCAAGTGTTGACCAGTTGTATATGACAAGGGTGCCAACTGTGTCAAGTGTTGACTAGCTGTATATGACAAGGGTGCCAACTGTGCCAAGTGTTGACCAGTTGTATATGACAAGGGTGCCAACTGTGTCAAGTGTTGACCAGATGTGTGTGACAAGGGTGCCAACTGTGCCAAGTGTTGACTAGTTGTGTGTGACAAGGGTGCCAACTGTGTCAAGTGTTGACTAGTTGTATATGACAAGAGTGCCAACTGTGTCAAGTGTTGACTAGTTGTATATGACAAGGGTGCCAACTGTGTCAAGTGTTGACCAGTTGTATATGACAAGGGTGCCAACTGTGTCAAGTGTTGACTAGTTGTATATGACAAGGGTGCCAACTGTGGCAAGTGTTGACTAGTTGTGTATGACAAGGGTGCCAACTGTGTCAAGTGTTGACTAGTTGTATATGACAAGGGTGCCAACTGTGGCAAGTGTTGACTAGTTGTATATGACAAGGGTGCCAACTGTGTCAAGTGTTGACTAGTTGTATATGACAAGGGTGCCAACTGTGTCAAGTGTTGACCAGTTGTATATGACAAGGGTGCCAACTGTGTCAAGTGTTGACTAGTTGTATATGACAAGGGTGCCAACTGTGCCAAGTGTTGACCAGTTGTATATGACAAGGGTGCCAACTGTGTCAAGTGTTGACCAGATGTGTGTGACAAGGGTGCCAACTGTGCCAAGTGTTGACTAGTTGTGTGTGACAAGGGTGCCAACTGTGTCAAGTGTTGACTAGTTGTATATGACAAGGGTGCCAACTGTGGCAAGTGTTGACTAGTTGTGTGTGACAAGGGTGCCAACTGTGGCAAGTGTTGACCAGTTGTGTGTGACAAGGGTGCCAACTGTGCCAAGTGTTGACTAGTTGTGTGTGACAAGGGTGCCAACTGTGTCAAGTGTTGACTAGTTGTATATGACAAGGGTGCCAACTGTGGCAAGTGTTGACTAGTTGTATATGACAAGGGTGCCAACTGTGGCAAGTGTTGACTAGTTGTATATGACAAGGGTGCCAACTGTGTCAAGTGTTGACTAGTTGTATATGACAAGGGTGCCAACTGTGTCAAGTGTTGACCAGTTGTATATGACAAGGGTGCCAACTGTGTCAAGTGTTGACCAGTTGTATATGACAAGGGTGCCAACTGTGGCAAGTGTTGACCAGTTGTGTGTGACAAGGGTGCCAACTGTGTCAAGTGTTGACTAGTTGTGTATGACAAGGGTGCCAACTGTGGCAAGTGTTGACTAGTTGTGTGTGACAAGGGTGCCAACTGTGCCAAATATTGACTAGTTGTGTGTGACAAGGGTGCCAACTGTGTCAAGTGTTGACTAGTTGTATATGACAAGGGTGCCAACTGTGTCAAGTGTTGACTAGTTGTATATGACAAGCGTGCCAACTGTGCCAAGTGTTGACTAGTTGTATATGACAAGCGTGCCAACTGTGCCAAGTGTTGACTAGTTGTATATGACAAGGGTGCCAACTGTGCCAAGTGTTGACTAGTTGTATATGACAAGGGTGCCAACTGTGCCAAGTGTTGACTAGTTGTATATGACAAGGGTGCCAACTGTGCCAAATATTGACTAGTTGTGTGTCACAAGGGTGCCAACTGTGCCAAATATTGACTAGTTGTATATGACAAGCGTGCCAATTGTGCCAAGTGTTGACTAGTTGTATATGACAAGGGTGCCAACTGTGCCAAGTGTTGACTAGTTGTATATGACAAGCGTGCCAATTGTGCCAAGTGTTGACTAGTTGTATATGACAAGGGTGCCAACTGTGCCAAGTGTTGACTAGTTGTATATGACAAGGGTGCCAACTGTGCCAAGTGTTGACAAGTTGTATATGACAAGGGTGCCAACTGTGCCAAGTGTTGACTAGTTGTATATGACAAGGGTGCCAACTGTGCCAAGTGTTGACTAGTTGTGTGTGACAAGGGTGCCAACTGTGCCAAGTATTGACTAGTGTGTGACAAGGGTGCCAACTGTGGCAAGTGTTGACTAGTTGTATATGACAAGGGTGCCAACTGTGCCAAGTGTTGACTAGTTGTATATGACAAGGGTGCCAACTGTGCCAAGTTTCAGTATCGCAGCCTAAATAGAAACGGAGAATTTATTTTTGTTTTTCAACAAATTTGACACATTTTCAATAAACTTCTACAACCACAAGTTTTAAATTAAATAATTTCTATGACACTCTTATATCACATTAGCATATACTCAAGAATCTGCATGAGCAGATTTTCAAAAATGTGTTTACTTCTACTAATACAATAGTCAAATTCCCCCCACGAAAAAATGCATGCAAATATATCATGTTTATTACTATTTATAAAATAAATAAAATGAACTTAGGAAAAAACGCTTCACACAGATTGTAGAAACATAAACTACATATGTTCCAGGTAAATTTAATAATTATTGAAAGAATAGAAGTTACGTTTATGTTACTTGAAAAGAAATGATAAAATAATAAAGTGTAAGGTGCTGCCCTCTGTGGCTGAGGTTGACATTAATCACTTTCCTCCACAACTGGCGCCCTTACAGATAGGCTTACGGGCAGCAAGGTCTATAAGTTTCAATGCAAGTCGTCAGATAAACAAATACAAAAAAAATATTGAAAAAACAAATTAACAAATTTTTCGGAGGAAAAACTAATTATTATTTTTTTTATTATATTCTCTTGTGATAGCTGAGAGTCATAGACATGATTACAGCTGGCACTTGTGTTTGATGTTAATTTTTAACATTTTGGAAAATTTATGACACATAATTAAATATTTTTTGTCTCCCTTTCTATTTATGCTACGATGCTGAGACTTGGACCAGATGAAGCCCTTTTCATATACAACTAGTCAAAAAAGTTTAATTGAAATCGAACTAGTTTTCATTTATTGCATATTTTGGTATATTTTTGAGTAATGTCCCCTTAAAGCATTCAGTACTGACGCCAATTCTTCGGCGGCAGAATTGTATATTTGGGCACATATTAGAGCGATGTTTTAGCTAGCTTGTGTCCCTCTTACAGGACGAATACCGTGTTATAGCAAGCATGGGTCCCTCTTACAGGACGAATACCGTGTTATAGCAAGCATGAGTCCCTCTTACAGGACGAATACCGTGTTATAGCAAGCATGGGTCCCTCTTACAGGACGAATACCGTGTTATAGCAAGCATGAGTCCCTCTTACAGGACGAATACCGTGTTATAGCAAGCATGGGTCCCTCTTACAGGACGAATACCGTGTTATAGCAAGCACGGGTCCCTCTTACAGGACGAATACCGTGTTATAGCAAGCACGGGTCCCTCTTACAGGACGAATATCCGTGTTATAGCAAGCATGGGTCTCTCTTACAGGACGAATACCGTGTTATAGCAAGCATGAGTCCCTCTTACAGGACAAATACCGTGTTATAGCAAGCATGAGTCCCTCTTACAGGACGAATATCGTGTTATAGCAAGCACGGGTCCCTCTTACAGGACGAATACCGTGTTATAGCAAGCATGAGTCCCTCTTACAGGACAAATACCGTGTTATAGCAAGCATGAGTCCCTCTTACAGGACGAATATCGTGTTATAGCAAGCACGGGTCCCTCTTACAGGACGAATACCGTGTTATAGCAAGCACGGGTCCCTCTTACAGGACGAATACCGTGTTATAGCAAGCATGAGTCCCTCTTACAGGACGAATACCGTGTTATAGCAAGCACGGGTCCCTCTTACAGGACGAATACCGTGTTATAGCAAGCATGAGTCCCTCTTACAGGACGAATACCGTGTATTGACAAAGAGATTTTTGAAGGGTTCAAATCAGGTGTTAGCTGAGGACACATTACAGAATATCAAACCCCTGGTAGAAGGTTCAGCACGAGCCCTATCCTTTACCTCTATCCCACATTTTCCTTCGTCCTATCAACTCTATCCCATCGCCCCTTCCCCCTACCCCCCTTTCCTGCCAGCTTAGGTCCACTGCCCATTCATAAAATGTAATATTAGAGCGTAGTGGAACTGTCGCCGGGATTTAATATATCAGAGAGGATCTTACCTCACGGCGAGACGGGGTTCGAACCCGTGGATGTTACCTGATACGACACTGGGGGGGGGGGGGGGGGCGGGCCTACCACTGCTTGAGGCTCTCACTCACACCCTTGGCAGCCCTCTCACCCACACACCTGGCAGCCCTCTCACCCACACACCTGGCAGCCCTCTCACCCACACACCTGGCAGCCCTCACACCCACACACCTGGCAGCCCTCTCACCCACACACCTGGCAGCCCTCTCACCCACACACCTGGCAGCCCTCTCACCCGCACACCTGGCAACCCTCTCACCCACACACCTGACTATTCTTTCACCCACATACCTGGCAGCCCTCTCACTCACACACCTGGCAGCCCTCTCACCCACACACCTGACTGCCCTCTCACCCACACACCTGGCAGCCCTCTCACCCACACACCTGGCAGCCCTCTCACCCACACACCTGGCAGCCCTCTCACCCACACACCTGGCAGCCCTCTCACCCACACACCTGGCAGCCCTCTCACCCACACACCTGGCAGCCCTCTCACCCACACACCTGGCAGCCCTCTCAGCCACACACATGGCAGCCCTCTCACCCACACACCTGACTGCCCTCTCACCCACACACCTGGCAGCCCTCTCACCCACACACCTGGCAGCCCTCTCAGCCACACACATGGCAGCCCTCTCACCCACATACCTGGCAGCCCTCTCACCCACACACCTGGCAACCCTCTCACCCACACACCTGACTATTCTTTCACCCACATACCTGACAGCCCTCTCACTCACACACCTGGCAGCCCTCTCAGCCACACACCTGGCAGCCCTCTCACCCACATACCTGGCAGCCCTCTCACCCACACACCTGGCAACCCTCTCACCCACACACCTGGCTATTCTTTCACCCACATACCTGGCAGCCCTCTCACTCACACACCTGGCAGCCCTCTCACTCACACACCTGGCAGCCATCTCACCCACACACCTGGCAGCCCTCTCACTCACACACCTGACAGCCCTCTCACCCACACACCTGGCAGCCATCTCACCCACACACCTCGCAGCCCTCTCACCTACACACCTGGCAGCCATCTCACCCACACACATGGCAGCCCTCTCACCCACACACCTGGCTGCCCTCTCCCCCACACACCTGGTTGCCCTCTAACCCAGACACCTGGCAGCCTTCTCACTCAAACACCTGGCAGCCTTCTCACTCACACACCTGGCAGCCCTCTCAGCCACACACCTGGCAGCCCTCTCACCCACATACCTGGCAGCCCTCTCACCCACACACCTGGCAACCCTCTCACCCACACACCTGGCTATTCTTTCACCCACATACCTCGCAGCCCTCTCACCCACACACATGGCAGCCCTCTCACCCACACACCTGGCAGCCCTCTCACCCACACACCTGGCAGCCCTCATACCCACACACCTGGCAGCCCTCTCACCCACACACATGGCAGCCCTCATACCCACACACCTGGCAGCCCTCATACCCACACACCTGGCAGCCCTCATACCCACACACCTGGCAGCCCTCTCACCCACACACCTGGCAGCCCTCTCACCCACACACCTGGCAGCCCTCTCACCCACACACCTGGCAGCCCTCATACCCACACACCTGGCAGCCCTCATACCCACACACCTGGCAGCCCTCTCACCCACACACCTGGCAGCCCTCTCACCCACACACCTGGCTGAACCCAAGCACAGTAACCGCAAGGCAGCTTCTCTGTTAATCTCCTCTCCCGCCTCCTCCCACCGCCAGAGGCTCACCCAGGCAGGAGGATCTCGTCAACATGGGGCAACATTAGAAAGTCGTTTTCAAACGTAAAGGAGGAAGATGGACAAGCAATCTAAGGAGCTTATTTTTTGTTATGGATAGTGATATATGCAGCACCTGTCTGGAACCCACCTCTCGTGGAGCCCAAAACTGAGCTAGAAAAAAGTGCACAGTGGTTTGTAATGCAGATTAGGACCAGAGTTAAGAGAGTTAAGCTATGACGATAGGCTGAAGGAACTATACCTTCCAACGCTGGAGGACACGACAGAAGAGATATGATCACAATATGCAAGATACTGAGCGGGAATAAACCTGGTCGACATGACCACCTCTTCTCAACCATTTTTGTGAAGAGGGAAAGTAGAAGATTACGGCAAAGGTGACAGCTGGACAACACAAATGTATCAAGGAAATACGAAATGAAACAGGTACACATTTTAGGTAGTCGACAAGGTTGGCAAATATTTTGAATGTATGAATAGTTAAATTATATCGAGACAGCTACAAGGCTAGTAGGCTGGGCATACTAGCCCAGTGTGGCTAGGTCTACTAGGCCTACAGGGATAGGCCTAGTCACTCCCCTGTACTCACTGACACGCACATACATCAACAACACAAGAACTATCAATCACTTGTCAAAAGATTATGTGGAAGATCTTACCAGACTCTGCTACTTTGGACCAGTTGTTCTTGTAAGATCTTGACCCCTTATCCTGCGGGGATCTCCACAGCTGACATCTTCTCTGACATTATTGACCCCAAGAGTTGGGGCACTTTATGCACCTCCTTTATTGACTAATTCTCTGAACTTATTGACCCCAAAATTTAACTGATTGCTAAGTGCTTCAAACAGGTGTTCGCTCAAGTTCATGTACTGTTTCAGTATGAACATCTGTTATTCCCTGCAGGTTAGTATTAGTAGTAGTAGGACCAATGAGAAAATCAGTAGGAGGCTATTGGATTCGAACTATGCTCTGGGTCGTACTAAGCAATTGCCTTAGACCACTACGCCACGACACGGTCAAAAGCAGTGGAGCCTGAGATTCCACTGATCCTTTATGGGTTTATGAGGCTTAAATGAAGATNCACACAACACCACACACAGCACAACACACAACACCACACAACACCACACACAACACCACACAACACCACACAACACCACACACAACACCACACACAGCACAACATACAACACCACACAACACCACACAACACCACACAACACCACACAACACCACGCACAACACCACATACAACACCACACACAACACCACACAACACCACACACACCACACACAACACCACACACAACACCACACACACACCACACACAACACCACACAACACTACACACAACACCACATACAACACCACACACAACACCACACACAACACCACACAC
>WNGS01164966.1:0-11006 GCA_020271785.1 Procambarus virginalis
AGGATACCCAAGCTCATAATCTCCATAAAGGTCTTAACGCTTTTTCCTCCTTGTTTTGGGATGCCCTAGGGTTATTCAGGTGATAATGGGGGGAACTTTGTTCTAAAGTTTTCAGAACATTTTGCGAGTCCCGAGGGATGCAGCACAAATTGTCTAGTCCATATCATCCACAAAGCCAAGGTCGGCTTGAACGTTTCCACCAGACTTTAAAACAAATATTGAGGACAACCGGAGAGACTTATCCACGTAATTGGCATGAGAATCTCCCCTTCGTGATTGTTTGCTGCGAGAGAAGGTTTACAAGAGTCTTGGGATGTTCACCTTTTGAACTCGTGTTTGGTCACCCAAGTGAGAGGTCCTCTTAAGATGATGCTCCACGAAAAGTTTGTTGGGAGATGTCTCTGTTCATCAGGAGTGATTTGTCCTTGAGTAAGGTCAAGGACAAGTTGTGTCGGGCTCGTGATTTGGCGAAAGAACATCTGGGAAGAACTCAACGAGCCATGAAAATACGATATGACAAGAAGTTCAGGCTCAAACTCAGGTCGATTGCTGTCGGAGATTTGGGGTTGGTGTTGAAACCTCGTTGGGGGACTTCCATGTCCCATAAGTTTGCAGGACCCTACCAAGTGGTAGAGAAAGGTGGGCTGACCTACCTATAAAATAGTATAACCCTAATCTTTCAGAACCCCAATGACTGTACACATTTACAGATTAAAAGCTTATGTTGGACAAGGTGTAGTAACTTGTTTTAGTCGGGAAGAGTATACAACTGAGGATCATTGCAGTGATGGAAATGATGTTAATATTCAACTTCTCAGTTCCAGTTCCCATGGCAGGGAGATGCTATGTGCATTTACAGGAGGCGCAACGTGATGATTCCCGAGTTCTGCTGGCCAACCATAACATCTCTGTTTGGGGAGGTTCCCACTCATACCCACCTCATCACCCACGATATTCAGCTCCTGGACAACACAACCATTCGACAACATCCGTACCGAGTGAACCCCGAAAAGAGGAAGCTTCTACAAGCAGAAGTGGACTATCTGCTCCAGCAAAATTTAATTCGGCCAAGTCAAAGTACATGGAGCTCTCCGTGTTTATTAGTGCCAAAAAAAAAACCAGGAGGAACCTGGAGATCGTGTGTTGATTATCGGAAATGGACGACACAACTATGTGGACTACCCAGTGTTAACTAGTAGAAAAGGAGTCCAACGGTTTATTGTTATGTGTGCATATATAGGCGTTATTGTAGAAATTTTTTCAACAGTAGCTGCTCCTTTGACAAATTTATTTACGCAAGCATGTAAAATTTCAGTGGACACAAGAATGTCAGAATGCTTTTCAGAACCTAAAGGGCATATTGTCTACATCAACTGTTCTTGCTAGTCCCAAATTTGATAAACCTTTTCATATTACACATTGATGGGTCAGATGTTGGTATAGGGGCTGTGTGGATTCAAGTTGGTTTAGATAATATTTAGCATCCTGTGTATTATTATCAAGAAAAATTTAATGCAGCTCAGAAAAATGATTCAGTGGTAGAAAAGGAGGCATTGGGTCTTATATTGTCTATTAAGAAGTTTGAAATTTATCTGTCAGGAAACACAGTGTTAGTATTTACAGACCACAATCCCCGTATCTTTATAAATATGATGAAATTTAAGAACCAACGTATTTTGCGCTGGTTCTTATTTTTGCAAGAATTCAATGTTGAGATCAAACACATTCCAGGCAGGCAGAATGTTATTGCAGATGCCTTGTCAAGAAGTTTTTATGTACCATAATGTATTTTCTTTTGTGCTTAACATTTTTACCTCGGAAAAATAGCCATTGATCCTCAATCCATTGCATTTTTTTTTCTTTGGAGGTGTAAGTGTACGTACCTCTATAAGCTATGTAATTAAATACATTTATTTGTACTTCTACATTAATATGTACTTATATATACGTCTTGTTTTATCTGATTATAGGTATGTACATCTAAATATTCCTTACTTACATGTAAGATATGTGTTTGCCTGATTACATGTTGATTTAAGCCTAACTTTTCTACCCGTGGGAACGAGTAATTGCTCTTAGTTCTTTCACGGTTGATTTCGTGGGAACGTGGTTTTATGTATGAACATACGTAGGAAACATTGATGGGAATGCTAAGTGTTTGAACATTGGGCGGTAACATTTCCGTGAGAACCTTTAGGTTCCTGATGGAGGGGAGCGTTGCCTAATATTACCCTTTGTTATTTTATTTTTAATTACTGCATGTATTATTAATTACCTCATTTTTGTTATGCATGTTATTCTAACAATTTACTAAGTTACTTTAAGATTACTCTTGTCACATAATTTTGCTCCATGTAAGTTTAAATAAATATGTTAGTTTGGCAATTTTCCTCGGGGCAGAAGCAATGTTTTTTACTCCCGCAGTTTAAGTAATAAGTAACTCGCACGGGACAGGACAGATAACATCTGTAGAGCCTAAGTCTGTTATATATTATTTTTGCCATAACATATTTTTTAAGGGAGACAATACGTTTGATTGTTTATATATATTAATCTTGTCCTCTGTGCTATATATATATCATATCTTGATACTTATATTATGTTTCATATAGATATATAATAAATTTATATGTATATTTCTTCAGTACTAGAGGGATAAATACCTTATGTTTGCTTGTGCCAATCATGTGGTTTACACTGGTGGGACCCGGCTCTATCATTAACAAGCATTTCTATGACCCTAGACAACAGTTTCTATGCTGTACAGGGTTACGAGCCGTAACGAACGATCTGGTCACAGTTGACAGTGTCAAAACCTTTACGCAGGTCCACAAATACCCTAACAGGGAACTCATTTTTATCAAGAGCTGCAGTGTGGGATAACGTTAATCATACTAATAAGTGCATCGTTAGTGCATTTTTTTGTGGGTCTGAAGCCATATTGACAAGAGGTTAGTATATTGTGTTTGGCTAGATAGGACTAAGCTGCTTGTCGATAAGTTTTTCAAATATTTTTGACAAGTTTGGAAGGATTGATATAGGCCTGTAGTTGTTAACTTCAGTGAGATCACCACATTTGTGAACAGGGGTTACTCTCCGGCTCGTTTTTTTTAGAAGATCTGGAACGGTTTGGAGTCAAGTGACTTGTTGAAGAGCACTTCAATAGCAGGGGCTAAAGATCTGGAGGCTTTTGTAAATTAAGTTGATATCTCCTCAAGGGCACCAGACTTGGTTTAAGGGAAAGGTTATCTCATTTACATCAGTGGAATTTGCAGGCGTTAGGTACAGAGACTGTGGATAGTTACCTGTAAGATAGTCTGAACATCAGTACTGGAAGATGGAATATCATTTGCAAGAGATGATCCAATGGAAGAGAAGAACCTATTGTGAACTCAATAGCAGTATCAGAGGCTGTAAGTGAGCCATCGTATTGGACAGGAGGTATTGGTTTGTTATTTATAATCATCTTTGATCCCAATATTTGTGAAATTGTGCTCCATGTTTTCTTAATGTTGCCCTTTGTTTGGGAAAATTTATCTTCGTAGTATTAGTTTTGGCTCTTCTAATATTTTAGATAGCAATGACGAGTAATTCTTTGAAAATCTTTTGGACGATTCCTAACCTAAACTAGCCAAAAGATTCCTAGCCAAAACTAAATACTACGAAGATAAATTTTCAAACAAAGGGCAACATTAGGAAACATGGAGCACAATTTCACAAATATTGGGATCCAAGATGATTATAAATAACAAACCAATACTCCTGTCCAATAACGTAGCTCACTTACCGCCTCTGATACTGCTATTGAGTTCAATAGGTTCTTCTTTCCATTGGATCATCTCTTGCAAATGATATTCTTCTTCTTCTCAAGGTCATGTTTTTATTAATGGATTTAAGTATTCCCTTTGTAAGCCAAGGATTGTTTAGCCTTTTAGTTGTGACTTGTTGTAATGATCTGGTGCTCAGATCATTGGTTCTCTTCCCTTTCCCCTCTTTCCTCCCCTCCTTCCTCCCCCTCCTTCCCTTCCCCCTCCTTCCTTCTTCCCTTCTCCTTCTCTCTTCTCCCTTCCCCTTCCGTCATTGTCTTCCCCCTTCACCCCCCCCCTGTCGCCCATTTGTCAAGGTCCTTGACCTGAGGGGTGTCGTGCGTGCGACCCTCTGTGATACCTTGCATCCCCACTCAATCCTCCCCACTCAGATCCCCTCTCCTCCCTACTCATTCCCTCCTCTCCCCCTCTCATTCCCTCTCTCTCCCCTCTCAACGGTCCCTTCCCATACCAGTCGAGTCAAATGTCCCTACCCTTTATCTTGCTGGAGACGGGCTTGAACATAAATATCAGTTTTGGTAAACATTGCTGGGAGGTGCACTAGTTGCGGGTATCCAATACAGTGTACCTTGTCCCATCGCATAGCCGGGGAGTACTGACTCAATCTTCAGGAATTCATGTAGCCTTCTACGGCACCTCAGGAAGATGATTGGCGGGAGATAAGGGCCAAGTCCTTATTGGCCCTAGAGAGCCAGACCTCAGGCCTAAGTGTAAAGGTTTGCCATTGCCAAAATAATGGGTGGAGCCTGGGGCTGCATTAGATGGTGGGGAGGTGTAATCTTCCCAGCATAAGCTGGTAAACACAAATTTCATTTAGTGTGTCTTGGGAGTGTTTTCGGGACTGGAGGGCTGCCAGCCCGCATCCAAACAGGCTGAGGACCGCCATCAACACCTTGGCCGCAGGTGTTATTAAGGTATTGTGCACTTGTTTCATGTCCTTAGTAGATATCCATCATGCCTCTAGGGGAATAGAATAGGGTATATGTTCCAAATGTGTCTTATTTACGTGATTCGTATAATAAATTGTATAATTGTTTAGTGGTATTCATTAACTTCCCTTTGATATATTGTTTTTCTACCTTGTCATTTTTATGTGGTGAATTGGAAACCCATGTTCCTCCATTTAGTAAATATTACAGTTGCCCTGGATTTAAATAAGTAAAGTAAACTAAACAAACTAATTCCAACCTTGATTACTGGTTCCTTGCCTTCTGGGGAATCGGTGATTAGACACATTCAGGTATGGTTGGACGGGAAGGTGGTGGCAGTGTTTATTAAAGTATTGTTGTTATCCATAACCCTTGTTATGGATATACTTTCCTCAGTTAATATTCAGTTTATATTCGTGGCAGTCCAGTGAGGGGTCATACTGGACTGTAAGAGGTGAGCTGGGTTATTAAGTGAAGAGAGAAAGAATTATACAGATGATTCAGAGATATTACAATGTGTATTACCGTGTGATTTTAGGGGTATTACAATGGTACACAGTAGTAGAATACAATGGTGGTGTTAACGGATTATTATTGTTTCGTTAGCATAGGACAGTGGGTGTTATAAAGGCTGAGAATTTTTGAAGAAAAGATAGCACTGCTAGATTGATGTCCCTATGTTACCTAATTCGGACTCCCAGTTGACGTTATCAGCAGCAGCTATAAAATTGCTATAGCAGTTTCATTGTGCAGCCTAAAGCTTATCTCCCTTGTCTCTAGAGGTGGTTTGTCAATGTTAGTTAGGAGTAATGTGGGGTAATGGTCTGTAATGCTATTGATGATTATCCTGAAGTAAGCAGAGTGGTTATGTTGGTCCAGATGTGATCAAGAGCCGTGACAGTACTATCAGTGATTCTAGTAGGTCTAGTGATTAAGGGTATGAGGAAGCAGGAATTCATACAGTTGAGGAAGCTGGCAACAGTAGGGTTTTTAGGCTTGCAGAGGTCAATATTAAAGTCCCCTGCGATAATTAGATGATTTTTGTTCAGTCTGTTATCTAGTATTAGATTTCTAAGGTTAGAGTGGAATTCGGACACATCAGTGTTAGGAATTGTATAGACTGCTCCCACAGTCAGGACAGACTCAGCACATTTGACTCTGAAACTGGCGAAGATACACTCCCCACTGTAGTCTCTAGTTCTAATTACTTTAAGCATGTTAGTTCTTGGTGGTAGTAAAGGGCAGTACCACCACCTCTCTGAATTGGTCGACAGTTGTGAATTGCTGAGTAGTTTGGTATGTTAAAGAGTTGAGTAGTATCCTCTTTTAACCACGTTTCAGTAAGTATAATAAAAGAGAATTTGTTGTCAATAGTTTCAATCAAGGCACTAACATCTTCGAAGTGTTTGCTTAGAGATCTTGCATTCAAGTTAATTACAGAGATATTGTGATTATGTGTTAATACATTGTTTACATCATGAGCTGTAAAATATCTGCAATTTTGATCATTAAAGTGATGATTGTCATAGATAGTGGATAAGAGGTTTAGTTCTGGGTCTATACTTGTTTCCATAAGAAGGTTGGTTGTAGAAAGAATGGCAAGAAAGGCAATTACAAAATAAAATTTTGATATAAAAGGGGGGGAAAATAAAAATATAAAGAAGACTAAACAAGACAAAACATAAAATGAACAAAAAAGAAAAATGAGGTAGACTGCTTACAAGTATTCTCAGTTACACTGTAAGTAATAATTTGCATTTTGAGACACAGGCAAAGCCAGGGGTACAATGGAGTAAGGGAAAATGGCGAGGCTAGGCAACCTAGGTAATAAATGAAAGCAAAGAAAAAAGATGAATAATAAACATAGGCAAATTAAATCTAGTGATTATTAACTATAAATAGTTTAGTTATGATCCTATAATTAATAAGAACTAAAGAAAATATTAATGCACTAAATTAATTAAGTCCAATAAATGACTAATATAAATTAAATTAATATTTATTTTAAAAAGTGTAACAAAGAGACTTTGGATATCTAGCCCGCTCTAGGTGACAAGGAGGGATTAATTATGTTGACTCATTAAGAGGGGTACTAAGGTGAGACAAACCACAATGGGAGAGGAAGGTTAAGTTTTAAGGTTATCCTCTGTGGGGTTTTCTATTTTGCTTTCCCGACTGCAATGCGTACGTCGCTAATGTACATGTGGCAGACGCTTCACGAAGCTGCCGGAATCAGCAGAGAAAATACGAGAGCAACCGTACAGGGCCTGGGAGCAAGGTCGAGTTAGAGTCCTTGACGGTCTCTTCTCGGACTAGCCTCACCTGGTCCTGGACCACGTTGATCGTTGAATCTCTCAATGCTTTAACACTTTAAGGGACTCCTAGGGTCTTCATCACATTTATAGTTTAGTGAATAATAGGCAACTTGGTGTTGAAGACACCTGAGCTGAAGGCTTGAGTAAATAGTTGGCAGTATTCAGAAACAGTTCAACGCAAACACTGCATAAAACTTAACAGTAGTTTATTTACTAACTTAATCACTAATACAAAGGGTGCTTGATTTACTTTCGATTGGCGTCAGAAAGGCTATGGTTGCATTAGCGAGACTCTTGACGTCTGGCTAATTGATTCGGATCCACTCGTGGACAAACACCTAACTTAACACAGTTGCAAAGGGATCACAAGAGTTCCACCGGATACTCGGGTAATGATGATGTGCAATAAATTACAATGGCACTGTCAATGGGACAGGCAATAACATGCACAATAATAATATCACACAATAACTAAATGTGTGGTGTATGTGAAGCTCACATTCACAGACGAGTGTAATGTCGTGATACCACACAGATAAAAACGCATACACCGTCGGGTGTCTAGGTCTCCATCTATACCTGTGTCAGGTATAAGAACGCGAGAACTGTGGTTGATCCCTCAGATCAACACAGACACAATATAACAATGACAAGATCTTGTACTTATAGGTAGGGTACCTCTTTATTCACTCAGGCACATTTATGCAAGAACTCGTAGGTGGCCTGACAGCTGGCAGGCTTTCCCACAAACTGTACTTGACACGGAGGGTACACGCAGGAGGGCGCACTGTATGTGTAACAGACACATGCACACACTTGATGGCACTGGCTGTGAGTAAGGTGGTGATGTCACGTGGTACAGTGAGGCAGGGCGGGGACGGCTTGAAGCTGCTACACGCTCTGGACAGTGGCGGCTGGCAGCTGCAGGTTATATGGTATCATGCGGTACACTGTGGTAAAGTCTCACATAGGTTACTTAGGCAGCGGCACTCCTTAGTTCACTCTAGGTCACTCACTACGATCTCAATTTGTCACTAGGGGTTACCTGATACCAGTCTGTTTCGCTCTGGTGATTTGTCACTAGGCTTCTAAACAATATAGTCACGATCGCGATTCCGGGCGAGCGCTGGTATATCGAAAAGACGCTAAGTTTAACTTGACGGTGAGGAATGGACGGTGTTCAGTCTATTGGCCAATAGACAGAACAGGACACGTCCACTAGCTACGAACTCCCTCACGTGAATACCATGCAAGAGAATGCCCGGGGCTCCTCGTGGGGCACAAACACAAGGGTTACAATTGAGGGTTTCAGCAAAAGAGCGGGAACCAATCATATTGATTGTTCCATGATCAGTAGCATAGGTGATGTCATGAACACGTCACGACCACGTCACAGTTGTTATTCTCCATCGCGCAGGTTGAGGCTGACCTCAGGGTCAGATCTGTCGCCTCGCTGGCGTCCCCCTCTCTCTCTCACGCCTGGCTCCTCCTATGTGTACTCTTGACCCTATGGCATGGATGCTTAACTTCCCTGTATCTACCCTGCCTGAACATACGGCAATCTCCGTATTATACACGTATTACTGGTTAAGTGGGCATCCTGGGGACACCCAACATGACAGTTTACTATCCAGGTTAACAGGGATAGGGCTTGTGCACTGCGATGATCGAGCCATTCAGGTCAGCTGTGGGATAATCTTGAGAGACCATCCTCTCACATCCTCATTAGCAATTGTAAAATTTTACCTTCTGAAGTCTTTCTCGCTTTAATCATGTCATCTCTAACGAAGCACTGATGAATCGCATCATCATCACCAACAGACATGGCAACAACCTACAACACCACATATCACCAGGACCTATTACGGGCTCTGATCATATTCCCTTAATTCTCACAGTCTCCAGAAATCCTATTCTCATCCCAGCACTCCTCAATTCTCATACCATTGGGGAAATTGGGACATGTTCAAACAAACACATTGATGACACTGATCTCACTTATGAATACAATGACAAACATCACACTGACATCGACACAAAGCACGCAACATACAAGATACCATCATTCATGCTGCAAATATCTCCATTCCTAAAACAACACAAACCACATTTCACTTTCACCCCCTCCATTCGCACAAAACGCCTCTTAGCTTGTTTTCATACTAGATTCTTACAAAACATGCATCGTCATGGACAAGAACTCTGGGACCTTACAGCATTAAAAAAAACCACATCTTAACAGCTTAGATGAAGACAAATCACTGGAGACACCTCATAGAAACAGCAAAGCAACACAGAAAACTGACACCTCAAGAATTCTGGAAACAAATCAAAACGCTTACAAGGATCAATTCACATACCGTTTAAATACCTTCTACATAACAACAACAAAATCACTGATCCTGAGGAAGTACTCAACATTTTTAAACACCACTGGGAACAAATTTTTCATCCACATCCTCCTCAACCATCTATCCTCCCCAACATTGAAGTAGTTGAAGACTGGATACACCAAAACAGACATGAAAACTATACCTGATGACCTCATCCATCTTGACAACCTCAATTCACGCACTGAACTACAGACTCCCTCTGACTCCAAATGAAGTCAAGACAGCTCTCATGGGCACGCTTCGTAGAGCTCCTGGTGCGTCTGGTATTGGACATATCCTTCTTAGACAACTCCCTGTTTATATCATTGCTGATATCACTGACTTATTCCTCGCCTCTCTTGCCTCTGGATACTTCCCTCTCACCTTTAAATCTGCCACTGCCGTTCTTATTCCAAACCCTGGGAAACTTCACACTGAGCCAAAGAACTATAGACCCATCAGCCTTCTAGAGACACTTGGCAAAGTCTTTGAAGGCTGATCAACCAGAGACTTAGAACCCACCTAGAAGATAATAACTTACTAACAAACTGTTTGGATTCCGGCTTCACCGGTCCACACACGACGCCTTAAACATCATGACCAATTACCTCAGCATCAATCAGCACCAAAGACTAAAGACTGCACTCATCACTAAGGATGTTGAGAAGGCCTTTGACACTGTTTGGCATGACGGCTTAAAATTCAAACTATGCAATAACTTTAATCTTCTCCTATCACCACCAAAATCTTTCTAACTACTTAGACAATAGAACAATGATAATTAAATTCCTCTGACAACACGCTGACTACTTCAACTTATATGCCGGTGTTCCCCAAGGCTCTGTTCTTGCCCCGACACTCTGCTTCCTATACATCATCGACATTCCTGATGTTGTTCATCACACTTCATTTACCATATGCTACGCTGATGATGTCTGTCACCTCGTCACTAGACACCATTGATACACTATCAAACAGAGCACAAACAGATCAATATTGTCATAGAATGGGAGTATGACTGGCGCATTAAAACCAACTCTAACAGATAAAAAATCACCTACTTTTTCTGTAAAAGAACTATTCACCCTATTCCTATTAAACTCTATTCATACTCTCCAAATCTTACTTGTATCTCTATATCTCCTTCCACCACAGTTCTTGGCCTCACACTTGATCGACAACTACTCTATCACACACACATTACACAGAAACATACAAGAGCTCTCCAAGCCATGAAATAAACTATACAGACTTAGATTTGCAAAACCTGACAAAAAATGCACCTCTATAAGCATTATTAGACCTCTCCTAACATATGCTCCACTAGCTCTTTCTTTAGCTGCACCTACTAATAAACTAAAAGTTAAGTGAATACAGAATAGAGCACATAGATGGGTACTCAACACCCAATGGCAAGAGTCAATACCAGTGAGAGTCTTCATGAAAGTACAAACATTCCTGCCTCAATGTCTACTGGAAAACTTATTAGACAAACAACTTGATAGACTACTCACTTATCATGAACAACACATTGACTTTCTCTTAAACACTCTCAGACTACCA
>WNGS01164967.1:1834-15981 GCA_020271785.1 Procambarus virginalis
TTGCATAGGAGGAAAATATTTTGGATTTCACTCTATTTCACTGATGGCCTTTTGCTCTCTTGCCTCTCCTGGTTTTGTATAGATTCTTGTAGCTTGAGTTCTGTTGTTATTTCTCTACCTAACCTTCTTCTCGTTCTTGAGATAGGGTGCGACTCTCAAGTTGTTCCGCGATTCGTTTTCTTCGCCATAGAGGGAACGACGGTCCCGTTCCAATCTGCATTTCTTCCTCCTGAGTGAGGGTGACAGGCAAGAGAATGAGATACAGGCCAGTGTCCTTAACTTGTATACTATGCAAGGTGATGGAGAAGATTGTGAGGAAGAACCTAGTAACGCATTTGGAGAGAAGGGACTTTGTGACAACCCACCAACATGGGTTCAGGGAGGGTAAATCTTGCCTTACAGGCTTAATAGAATTCTACGATCAGGTGACAAAGATTAAGCAAGAAAGAGAAGGATGGGCGGACTGCATTTTTTTGGGGATTGTCAGAAAGCCTTTGATATAGAACCCCATAAAAGGCTGATGCTTAAGCTGGAGAAACAGGCAGGAGTAACTGGTAGGGCACTCCAGTGGATAAGGGAGTACCTAAGAAATAGGAAGCAGAGAGTTACAGTGAGGGGTGGGACCTCAAACTGGCGTGAAGTCACCAGTGGAGTCCCACAGGGCTCTTTACTCGGACCTATCCTGTTTCTGATATATGTAAATGATTTCCCAGAGGGTATAGACTTATTCCTCTCATGTTTGCTGACGACGCCAAAATTATGAGAAGGATTAAGACAGAGGTGGACAGTATCTTTGGGTGATGAAATACTTCAAGAGTCTGAGAGAGAGAAAGACCTGGCGGTTGATATTATGCCAGACCTGTCCCCTCAAGCTCTTTCAAGAGGATAACATCAGCTACATATGCCAGGTTGGCTAACATAGAAACGGCCTTTAGAAACTTGTGTAAGGAATCTTTCAGAATTTTCTATACCACATATGTCAGCCTAATCCTGGAGTATGCAGCTCCAACATGGATCCATATCTAGTCAAGCATTACACTAAACTGGAAAAGGTTCAAAGGTTTGCTACCAGCTAGTACCCGAACTGAGGGATATGATCTACGAGGAGAGGCTACGGGAATTAAACCTCACGTCACTGCGAGATAGAAGAGTTAGAGGGGACATGATCACCACATACAAGATTCTCAGAGGAATTGATAGGGTAGATACAGACAGGCTATGTACCACAAGGGGCACCCGGAAATGGGGACACAGGTGGAAATTGTGTGCCCAAATGAGCCATAGAGACGTTAGAAAGAATTTTTTCAGTGGAATGCATTAGGAAGTGATGTGGTGAAGGCAGACTCCATACACAGCCGGTAGGTTCAGGACCTGTACACCTGTGTTGATTGACAGTTGAGAGGTGGGATCAAAGAGCCAGAGCTCAACCCCCGCAAGCACAATCAGGTGAGTACAATTAGGTGAGTTAGTACCACCAAAACACCCAACAAACACACACACACACACACAGCACCACACACACACAACCACACACCACACCACACACACACACACACACACACACACACACTAAACTGGAAAAGGTTCAAAGGTTTGCCACTAGACTAGAACCCAAGCTAAGAGGTATGAGCTACGAGGAGAGACTACGGGAATTAAACCTCACTTCGTTGGAAGACAGAAGAGTTATGGGGGACATGATCACCACATTCAAGATTCTCAAGGGAATCGACAGGGTTGATAAAGACAGGCTACTTAACACAAGGGACACATGCACAAGGGGACACAGGTGGAAACTGAGTGCCAAAATGAGCCACAGAGATATTAGAAAGAACTTTTTTAGTGTCAGAGTGGTTGACAAATGGAATGCATTAGGAAGCGATATGGTGTAGGCTGACTCCATACACAGTTTCAAGTGTAGATATGATAGAGCCCAATAGGCTCAGGAACCTGTACACCTGTTGATTGACGAATGAGAGGCGGGACCAAAGAGCCAGATCTCAACCCCCGCAAGCACAACTAGGTGAGTACAACTAGGTGAGTACACACACACACACACACACACACACCCTCGTGTGTGTGTGTGTGTGTGGTGTGGGGGAAAAAAGTAGTTAGTAAACAGTTGATTGACAGTTGAGAGGCGGGCCGAAAGAGCAAAGCTCAACCCCCGCAAACACAACTAGGTGAATACAACTAGGTGAATACACACACACACACACAAAGGGATGGTAAATCGTGCCTCACAGGTTTAATAGAATTCTATGACCAGGCAACAAAAATTAGGCAGGAAAGAGAAGGGTGGGCCGACTGCATTTTCCTGGAATGCCAGAAAGTCTTTGACACAGTACCCTATAAAAGGCTGTTAAAAAAGTTTGAGCAATAGGCAGGAGTAAAAGGGAAGGTGCTCCAGTGGATAAAGGAGTACTTAAGCAACAGGAAACAACGAGTAACGGTGAGGGGGGAGACATCAGAGTGGCGAGATGTCACCAGGGGAGTCCCACAAGGCTCAGTACTTGGATCCATCCTGTTTCTAGTATATGTAAACGATCTTCCGGAGGGTATAGACTCGTTCCTCTCAATGTTTGCTGATGATGCAAAAATTATGAGAAGAATCAAGACGGATGATGATAGACAGAGACTACAGGATGACCTAAACATACTAGAGGAATGGTCTAGAAAACGCTGCAAAAATTCAACTCAAGAAAGTGTAAGGTAATGAAATTAGGCGAAGAGAGCAGGAGGCTGAACACAAGGTATCATCTGGGAGGTGAAATCCTGCAAGAGTCAATAGAGAGAAAGATCTGAAGGATGATATCACACCGAACCTGTCCCCAGAGGCCCACATCAAAAGAATATCATCAGCGGCATATGGTAGACTGGCCAACATAAGAACTGCCTTTAGAAACTTATGTAAGGAATCGTTCAGGACCCTGTATGCCACTTATGTAAGACCAATCCTGGAATATGCAGCTCCACCCTGGAGTCCATACCTAGTTAAACACAAGACAAAGTTAGAGAAGATTCAGCAGTATGCCACCAGGCTCGTCCCGGAACTGAGAGGAATGAGCTGCGAGGAAAGGCTAAAGGAGCTGAACCTCACATCCCTTGGAAAACAGAAGAGTAAGGGGAGACATGATAACCACCTACAAAATTCTCAGGGGAATTGACAGGGTGGACAAAGACAAACTCTTCAGCACGGGTGGGACACGAACAAGGGGATAAAGGTGGAAACTTAGTACCCTGATGAGCCACAAAGACGTTAGAAAGAGAGTTTTCAGCGTCAGAGTAGTTAATAAATGGAATGCACTAGGAAGTGATGTGGTGGAGGGTGACTCCATACACAGTTTCAAATGTGGATATGTTAGAGCCCAGTAGGTTCAGGAATCTGTACATCTGTTGATTGACAGTTGAGAGGCGGGACCAAAGGGCCACAGCTCAACCCCCGCAAGCACAATTAAGTGAGAACAATTAGATGAGTACACATACACACACACACACACACACACACACACACACATAAGAGGCTGGGACATAAGCTGGAGAGACAGGCAGGTGTAGCTGGTAAGGTGCTCCAGTGGAAAAGGGAGTACCTTTGCAATAGGAAGCAGAGAGTTACGGTGAGGGGTGAGACCTCAGATTAGCGTGGAGTCACCAGTGGAGTTCCACAGGGCTCTGTATTCGGTCCTATCTTGTTTCTGATATATGTAAATGATCTCCCGGAGGGTATAGATTCATTTCTCTCAATGTTTGCTGACGATGCCAAAATTATGAGACCGATTAAGACAGAGGAGGACTGCTTAAGGCTTCAAGAAGACCTGGACAAGCTGAAGGAATGGTCGAACAAATGGTTGTTAGAGTTTAACCCAAGCAAATGTAATGCAATGAAGATAGGCGTAGGGAGCTGGAGGCCAGATACTAGGAATCATCTGGTAGATGAAATTTTTCATGAGTCGGAGAGAGAAAAAGACTTGAGGGTTGACATTACGCCAGACCTGTCCCCTGAAGCCCATAACAAGAGGATAACATCAGCGTCATATGCTCGCTTGTTGACATGTAGTCTGGATGTCTAACGAGTTATACCAGCTCATATAGAGGGAGCCATCTCTACAGCGTGTTGTTTTGTTATGATTCTGGTGTACGAGATGATGCTCTAGGGGAGACGTCTTCAAATATTTAGTGGTTCTATTTATGTTTAATGAATAGAGAGTTAAGCTATGTTCCTGGTGTTGGAAATTATATTCAGTCCTAGTGAACACGCTTTTATTAAGTTTAAATACTAGACTGTTGTTTAAAAAGAGATGAGATATATAATATACGTCTTGTTGTATGACGTCACAGAATACCCGTTCTCTTTTCCTTTACGGGGGTAACTTATGTTATTATGTGTGTGTTGGATTTCCGACAGATATAGGCTCACGCTGCATGAGCTGCTGCTTCATAGCCATGGGGACCATCAAAACCTAGTTGATGGGGTCGAAGCATCGTTTGCAGCTTCTGTGCTAATTTTTCTGACAGCTGCCCTAGCAACTAAGCGCCGAAGTGTGTTACCCACGACAATAGGTCTGACACCACCACCCTTTTTTTATGGGCACAAAGGGATACTCCGAAGAAGGGTTAAATTGTATCTGGGAACAACCCAGAGAGGTAGTTGTTGACAAACTTCGTGACCTCTGACAATAGTGTCTCGGCAGCTTCGCCGAGAACTGGGTTTGTCATCTCCTTGAGGTGCTGAGCTCTTACTCCAGTGTATCCCCCTGCTGAGCCTGGCGGAAATGACATGATGGCTTTGTATACCTCTGACGCTTGGAGAAATAGAGGTCCCATGTCTAGGATATTTGTGTCCCGAGCAGTGGGTTCCCATGGTACTCTGGGACGGTGCTTCTTTCTCAGTGAGTCGGCAGTAGCAGTATTTCTAGGGGCGATTGTTTCTTCACTGGTAAGTAACCTAATTGCCCTTTACTGTGTTGCCCTCTTAAATTTTTTAGTCAATTGTGTTCCTAACTTAAAATTGTCATTGGAACTCTTCGGTATGCCACGACGGTTTTTGCGCTGAGGAGAGATGGGGATCAAGTTGTCAGCTCTGGGCAAATTATTTATTGCCCTAGTGACTGATGAGGCTAGCGACTTGCCTACTTTTGCAGGTATGCCTAAGCAAATATTGCCAAACAGGAGCAAATTATGCCATGCTTTGATGTTGGCCGCGGCATTAAGATATACAGACCGTTCATTTACTTTCCTGAGTAGGTCTGTATATTTCTCTGCAGCAAATGGGCGCGCTGCTTTAGGAATTTGGGGAAGAGTTCTGGTCGTGGATGCTTTGATGGCCCCAGGAGGTCATCTGATGACAAAGTTTGCTGGAATGTGTGGGGGTGCCGGGGGACCTGTGGGCCTTCTCTCTCTCTCTACAGGTTCCGTCCATGATCCCCTCACCACTGTTGTCTGCATAGGGTTCCATCTTCTCTAAGGCTGTGAGATTCGTCACAATCCTAACACGTTCCTCTGGGTCTGGGTCCTCTGGGTGCATCTCTGGGTGCACGTCTGTGTGCATTGTTCCCAGGACCGTGTTCTTGGCTGAGGGGTGCCTGGTTAGTTGGGGGAGTCCCCTCCATCCCTGGGTGAGCTGAGATATCGGCGAGGCGTGAGAAGGTGGACACGGGTGGTGGCAGTAGGGGTGGTTAGCTGTCCTTCGCTCTCACCACTCATATGAGTATTTGTGTCTGCCTCCCTTTTGGAAGGAACCTGAAAGCTTGCTGTGACCTGTGCCATATCTGGGTGCATGGAGGGTGACACATCTCTGCAACATGCACATTGTTGGCGGTGACTAGGTGGATGGGAAACGCCCAGGCACAGTTCAGGCTGGGTGGGGTGGCAGAGGTGCGGTGAAGCCGGCGGGCGGGGAGAAAGGGGGGGGGGGGGTTTGACCGGGCAGGCTCGGCTTGTGGAGTGGGTCAAGGCGACACTTTAACACTGATATATTTTCCTTCACTGTACAATGGTGAATGAAAAATACACTTGTAGCTTGACACACTGTGAGCTCGATTAACACTAAACATGATTGCTGATTTGTCTTTTTCTTTCCAAATATATTTCTATATATATAAATAAAATATATATATATATATATATATATATATATATATATATATATATTGTGACGGTAAAGTAGTGGAGTATGGTGTTTGGCAGTCTTCCACTGGCAGATGTCAAAGCCAGGCCACATAATAAAAGTACAACAAAAAAAAAGGAAAAAAAAAGAATGACAGCTTGTCTGATAATCTGTGGTAAGGTAAGGGAAGAGACACGAAAAATAATAAACAATGACCTTTAATTATGCTAGAAAACAAATTTAAATAAAGACAATACCTTGGCTGAATAATGTGCAAGATAACAAATGAAAAATAACTAAACATAAAAATGAATTACGTTAACGGGAGGATAAATGACATACAATAATGGTTAATATAAAAATAGTGCTGGGAATATATGAGCAAGCTAACAACTGCTATTTGATCACTCAAGGTGAGTCAACTAGATGTTATCTGCCAGAGCACAAGATATATTCTGATGGTGGTACGGCCAGTCGACCCGACGTTGCCTTGGCGTGGAACGTGGTTGGTGCAGGGCTGGAGTGAAGTGTTCTCGAACGGCCAATGAGAATGCAAGAAGGCCGACAATTCGGTAGTTTGAGACTGGGACTGCAGCAGTAGAAGGGTCGGCGCGGAGACCAGGTGTGCAGGAGTGGGGGAGGGGGGAGAGCAGGTGCGTGTGGCTGTCCTGATATATGTTTAATTAAGCTACTGTAAAACGTATCTTTAATGTTGCTGGGAGCGTGATGTATAGAGGAAAGAGCAGGCTCAATCTGGGAAGAGATTATCGTCACAATATATATATATATATATATATATATATATATATATATATATATATATATATATATATATTATATTGGTATATTTTGGTAGCAGTCTTTCTTGTAGAATATATTATTAACTATGACCGAAAAAGTAAGATTAATAATTCTAACACAATTTTCTCAATATTTTATGTTTCTTTTCACTGTTGATGGTAACTGTAAAATCTATTCTCCAAAATTCATTTTATTTCTAGTCTGACACAACAATTAAACGCGTTCGTAATAACTTATTACATTTTCAAAGACTTTTAGTTTAAACACACACAACTATAACCTGCAAACACTAAACAGAGTTCTTACTATGCTATGGTTTAAACAGCTTTCATTTTTCATTTTATACCTGCATTTGGGTGAGGTGATATGTTACAACAGTTGTAAATCTAAGAATATTCAATTATCAATGCAATCAAAATCATTGAAACGGAATTGTTACATCTAGTATAGCATGTGTTGATCTTACATGAAACAGATGGCGCTGTTATTCAAGAAAAGCATAGTTTTACCTGTCACAGGTGTGGCATCTATACTTATACCTACAACATGAACGGTATGGTAAACAATACAGCTCAATTCCAACACAATGTCACACAACATAAATAAATAAAAAATTAAATAAAGCGAAATCTATAATAATAAAATTTATTAATGTAATCGGAAACTTTCAAATGGAATTCGTGATATATTTAGTATAGCATGCATGTTGCTATTATGTGCAACAGATGGCGCTGTTGTTTAAAACGCATGTTTTACCTGTCACAAAGCTGCCATCAATATAGGAGGTATATAAAAAGACGCTCATATTCGAATGGAACGTTGCGTCAGAATTTCAAAGCAATTGGTGAAGAACTTTTGGGAGATTACAGCATGTGTTGCTCTTACATCAACAGATGGCGATGTTTTTCAAAAAAAACATGTTTTCTAATGTCACAGATAAGGCATGTATATAGTAAGTGTATAGAAACACGCGCCTATTTGAATGCAACGTCGTAATAAAATTTCAAAGCAATCGGTAAAGAGGTTTCGAAGATTTCTCTCACATGAAAACAGTTTTTTTTTTTAAGTTTTTTTCCGCCACAGACGTGATATCAATATAATATGTATATAAAACCTGCTCGGATGCAAATGGAACATTGTGTGAAAATTTCAAAGCAATCTGTGAAGAACTTTCGGAGATTAGCGATTTGAACAAACGAACATTTCCATTTTTATTTATATAGATATATAACTAGCTGCACTCGGCCACGCGTTCTTCCCCCTGTCTCCCAGTCCTACCTACAATTCCCTATACCCCATACCTACATCCTCCCAACCATTTCTCACTCACCTGTCCCCTCTTCCTTTCCACCCCCCCCCCCTCCTCTGTCACCTTGTCTTGCCCACTATTCTCCATTCCCCTATCCCCTCGTCCCCATCATCCCCAAACTGCCCCGTCCCCTCGTCTCCCCACCCTTACTCCCTCCCCTGTCCTCTCGTCCTCCCCAAAATCCCCAACTCCTGTCTCCTTCTCCTCCCCAATATTTCGAACTCCCCCATTCGATGCATTACTAAACGATCTGATGATCCTGTCAGAAAATAAAGAACGTCAAATGATCTGATGTTCTCATCACTAAAATATAAAAACAGGTAAAAAAAACGAAATGAAAACCAATAAAAAAATACAAAAATAAAGTCTACTCATGAAATGAACGGAATGGTAAAAAAAAAAACAGATCAATTTCAACGCAATGTCACACAAAATATATTAAATCGAAATGAAAATCAATCGAAATTTATGAAAATTAAATTTATCAATGAAATCAGAAACATTGAAATGTAATCGTAACATATTTATTATAGCGTGAGTTGCTATTACGTGCAACAGTTGGCACTGTTTTTTTCTAAAAAATATGTCTTTTACATGTCACAGTTGTGGCATCTATATAGTCGGTATATATAAGCATGCGTGTATTCGAATGGAAAGTTGTAACAAAATTTCAAAGCAATCAATGAAGAACTTTCAGAGATTTCAGCGTGTGTTGCTCTTACGTCCAACAGATTGCGCTGTTTAAGAAAAACGCACACTTTTTCCTGTCACAGGTGTGGCATGCATATAGGTGGTATATAAAAACAAGCGCTTATTCGAATGCAATGTTGAGTCAAAATTTCAGAGCGATCGGTAAAGAGTTTTCGAAGATTTCACTCCCATGAAAAACACACAAAAGATACAGTTATTCAAAAAAGCATGGTTTTTCCCGTCACAGAAGCGACATCTATATAATATGAATATACAAACCTGCTCGGATACGAATGGAACATTGTGTGAAAATTTAAAATCAATCGGTGAAGAACTTTCTGAGATTAGCGCTTTTGAACAAACGAACATTTACATATATACACAAAATAATTAAATCAAAATTAAAATAAATCAAAATCTATGAAAATTCAATTTATCATTGCAATCAGAAACATTGAAATGGAATTGTAACATATCTAGTAGATCATGTGTGTTGATCTTACATGAAACAAAGGGCGCTGTTTTTCAAGAAAAACCATAGTTTTACCTCTCACAGGTGTGGCATCTATACTTATACCTACGAAATGACCGGTATGGTAAACAACACAGCTCAATTCCAACACAATGTCACACAAAATAAATAAAAAATTAAATAAATCGAAATCTATGAAAATAAACTTTATTAATGTAATCGGAAACTTTCAAATGAATTTCGTGACATTTTAGTATAGCGTGCATGTTGTATTATGTGCAACAGATGGCGCTGTTTTTTAAAAACGCATGTTTTTACCTGTCACAGAGGTGGCATCAATATAGTAGGTATATAAAAAGACGCTCATATTCGAACTGAACGTTGAATCCGAATTTCAAAGCAATCGGTGAAGAACTTTGGGAGATTACAGTGTGTGTTGCTCTTACATCCAACAGATGGCGATGTTTTAAAAAAGAATGCTTTCTACGGTCACAGGTAAGGCATGTATATAGTAAGTGTATAGAAACACGCGCCTATTCGAATGCAACGTCGTGTCAAAATTTCAAAGCAATCGGTAAACAGGGTTCGAAGATTTATCTCACATGAAAAACATTTAAAAAAAAACATTTTTTTTTTCCGTCACAGACGTGATATCAATATAATATGTATATAAAACCTGCTCGGATGCGAATGGCACATTGTGTGAAAATTTCAAAGCAATCGGTGAAGAACTTCGGAGATTAGCGATTTTGAACAAACGGACATTTCCATATATATATATATATATATATATATTATTTTCTTCTCCGAGGCTATGGGTCCCCACATTGGCACCAGAGGTGGTACCCTCACAAACTTTTATATATATATATATATATATATATATATATANTGTGTGTGTGTGTGTGTATTCACTTAGTTGTATTCACTTAGTTGTGTGTGTGTGTGTGTGTGTGTGTGTGTGGGTGTGTGTGTGTGTGTGTGTGTGTGTGGTGTGTGGTTGTGTGTGTGTATTCACTTAGTTGTATTCACTTAGTGTGTGTGGTGTGTGTGTGTGTGTGTGTGTGTGGGTGTGTGTGTGTGTTACAGTGAGGGGTGAGACCTCAGACTGGCGTGAAGTCACCAGTGGAGTCCCACAGGGCTCTGTACTTGGACCTATCCTGTTTCTGATATACGTAAATGATCTCCCAGAGGGTATAGACTCATTCTCTCAATGTTTGCTGACGACGCCAAAATTAGAGAAGGATTAAGACAGAGGAGGACAGCTTGAGACTTCAAGAAGACCTGGACAAGCTGCAGGAATGGTCGAACAAATGGCTGTTAGAGTTTAACCCAAGCAAATGTAATGTAATGAAGATAGGGGTAGGAAGCAGGAGACTAGATACAAGGTATCATTTGGGAGATGAAATACTTCAAGAGTCAGAGAGAGAGAAAGACCTGGGGGTTGATATCACGCCAGACCTGTCCCTGAAGCTCATATCAAGAGGATAACATCAGCAGCATATGCCAGGTTGGCTAACATAAGAACGGCCTTTAGAAACTTGTGTAAGGAATCTTTGAGAACATTATATACCACATATGTCAGACCAATCCTGGAGTATGCGGCTCTAGCATGGAGTCCCTATCTAGTCAAGCATAAGAATAACTGGAGAAGGTTCAAAGGTTTGCCACCAGACTAGTACCCGAGCTGAGAGGTATGAGCTACGAGGAGAGACTGCAGGAGTTAAACCTCACTTCGTTGGAAGACAGAAGAGTTAGGGGGGACATGATCACCACATTCAAGATTCTCAGGGGAATCGACATGGTTGATAAAGACAGGCTGTTTAACACAAGGGGCACACGCACTAGGGGACACAGGTGGAAACTGAGTGCCCAAATGAGCCACAGAGATATTAGAAAGAACTTTTTTAGTGTCAGAGTGGTTGACAAATGGAATGCATTAGGAAGCGATGTGGTGGAGGCTGACTCCATACACAGTTTCAAGTGTAGATATGATAGAGCCCATTAAACTCAGGAAACTGTACACCTGTTATTGACGGTTGAGAGGCGGGACCAAAGAGCCAGAGCTCAACCCCCGCAAAACACAACTAGGTGAGTACAACTAGGTGAGTACACACACACATACACACACACACACACACACACACACACACACACACACACACACCACACACACACACACACACACACACACACACACACACACACACACCATCATCATCATCATCAGCAGAATGCTCACGAAGAAGGAGACAAGAGAATGAACAGAAGAAAGTGAGCTTCAAGGAATTTATGCTACATAGATGGGATTACGAATAAAACAAGTGAACTTGGAGAATGGACACTAGAAGAAAACCCAGACATAATAGCACTCACAGAAACAAAGGTAACGAAAACCATAACAAATGCAGTGTTTCCACAGGACTACTATGTAGTGAGGAAAGAGAGAGAGAAGGAAAAGGAGGAGGTAGTGTAGCTTTGCTGATAAGAAAAGGCTGGGGTTTTGAGGAGATGGTTGTTCAGGACTGTGAAGATTTCAGTGACTACATAACAGGTACAATAGCAATTGGAGGACAAAAGTTATAGTAGTAGTCATATATAATCCTCCACAAAACGACAGAGCACCCGCACAGGAATATGATAGAAACAACATTGCCACTATCAATATAATAGAGAGAGCAGCTTCTGTAGCTAGTAGGACCGGATCCAGACTACTAATCATGGGAGACTTCAACCACGGGAAAAAGAGAGTGGGAGAGCAGACACCCACATGGAGGACCGGACACATGGAGAGCTAAGCTGCTGGACGTAGCAACAAGAAACTTTCTAATCCTACACATCAAAGGACCGACAGGAATGAGGGGTGAGGATGAACCAGCTATGATTGGTCTAATATTTACCCTAAATGAGTCGGATATACGGGAAGTTAAGTTGGAAGCACCCTTGGGAATGAGTTATCACAGTACATTGATCTTTGAGTACCTAGTAGAGCTAGCAATTAGCTCCCCAAAAAGAGAACTGGGAAATAAAGGGCTGGCATACCAAAAGGGAAATTATGAGATGAGAAAATTCCTAGGGGATATACCATGGGGCACAGAACTCTCAACTAAGTCTGAACAAGACATGATGGACTATGTCGCCGAAAAGTGTGAGCAGGCAGTTAAAAGGCTTATCCCGGCCCAACAGGAAACACCGAGAGTCAAAAGAAGAATCAAGGGTTTAAAAGGGTATATACAAAAGAAAAGGAACTGAACAAAAGGGTGTGGAGGAACTTCCGAAATAAAAGAACACCAGACAGTAGAGAAAGATACCAGAGAACCACGAAAGAGTATGTTAATGTGAGAAGAGAAGCTGAGAAAAAGTATGAAAATGATATAGCTAATAAAGCCAAGACCGAACCAAAGCTACTACACAGTCACATCAGGAGGAAAACAACAGTGAAGGAACAGGTGATGAAATTTAGAACGGGTGAGGACAGATACACAGATACACAGCGAATGAGAAAGAGGTGTGTGAGGAACTCAACAAGAGGTTCCAGGAGTCTTCACAATAGAGCAAGGAGAGATCACTGGGCTAGGAGAGGTAGTAGTAAACCAGGCGGCCTTGGAAGGGTTCGAATTTACAAGAGATGAGGTCAAGAGGCACCTGTTGGATCTGGACGTGAGAAAGGCTGTTGGTCCGGATGGAATCTCACCGTAGGTATTGAAAGAGTGTCCACGAGCGCTTTGCTTGGCACTCTCCATAGTGTATAGTAGGTCACTGGAAACGGGAGACCTACCAGAAATATGGAAGACGGCTAATGTAGTCCCAATATACAAAAAGGGGTTACTTTACCTTGAGGTTACCTTGAGGTGCTTCCGGGGCTTAGCGTCCCGCGGCCCGGTCGTCGACCAGGCCTCCTCGTTGCTGGACTGGTCAACCAGGCTGTTGGACGCGGCTGCTCTTAGCCTGATGTACGAATCACAGCCTGGTTGATCAGGTATCCTTTGGAGGTGCTTATCCAGTTCTCTCGTGAACACTGTGAGGGGTCGGTCAGTTATGCCCCTTATATGTAGTGGAAGCGTGTTGAACAGTCTCAGGCCTGTGATGTTGATAGAGTTCTCTCTCAGAGTACCTGTTGTACCTCTACTTTTCAACGGGGGTATTCTGAATATACTGCCATGCCTTCTGGTCTCATGTGATGTTATTTCTGTGTGCAGGTTTGGGACCAGCCCCTCTACTATTTTCCACGTGCAAATTATTATGTATCTCTCCCACCTGCGCTCAAAGGAATACAGATTTAGGCTCTTTAGTCGGTTCCAGTTGTTTAGATGAGTGGATTCTAGCAGTAAAGGATCTCTGCACGCTTTCCAGGTCAGCAATTTCTCCAGCTTAGAATGGGCTGTCATTGTGCAGCAGTACTCCACTCTAGAAAGCACTAGTGTCTTGAAGAGTATCATCATCGGTATAGCATCTCTAGTATGAAAAGTTCTTGTTATCCAGCCTGTCATTTTGCTTGCAGTTGTGACGGCTACTTTATTGTGTTCTTTAAAAGTAAGGTCTTCCGACATGAGTACACCCAAATCCTTTACATTGCATTTTCGTTCTAATATTATGATTTGACTGAGTTTTGCACATGGTTTCCGTTTTTATATTTTAAATTTTTCCATAGAGCATGTGCTGGAACTTATCTTCGTTAAACACCATATTATTTTCTGCAGCCCATAGAAAGACCTGATTTACATCTGATTGGAAGTTTGCCGTGTCCTCTGTGTTGTCTACTCTCATAAAAA
>WNGS01164967.1:21247-37062 GCA_020271785.1 Procambarus virginalis
TTTTCACTAAGAGTGTATAGACCCAACTCCAGCCTGCCGAAATATTACAATAAAGCTACGCACAAATTACGCTAATTATTACTATTAATATGATTATTGAGGCATGATCAGTAGCTCAGTCTATTCGAGTTATGAAACTCACCCCGTAGGGATGGGTCTCATGCTACATAAACCCACTCATAGGGCTGGGACTCATGCCACATAACTCACCCAGTAGGGCTGTGACTCATGCCACATAACTCACCAAATATGGCTGGGACTCACGCCACATAACTCACCCAGTAGGGCTGTGACTCACGCCACATAACTCACCAGTAGGGCTGTGACTCATGCCACATAACTCACACCAGTAGGGCTGGGACTCATGCCACATAAAACACCCAGTAGGGCTGGGACTCATGCCACATAACTCACCCAGTAGGGCTGGGACTCAATGCCACATAACTCACCCCGTTGGGCTGGGACTCATGCCACATAACTCACCCAGTAGGGCTGGGACTCATGCCACATAACGCACCCAGTAGGGCTGTGACTCATGCCACATTAACTCACCCAGTAGGGCTGGGACTCAGGCACATAACTCACCCAGTAGGGCTGTGACTCATGTCACATAACTCACCCCATATGGCTGGGACTCAGGCCACATAACTCACCCATATGGTGGGAATCATGTCACATAAACTCACCCATATGGCTGGGACTCAGGCCACATAACTCACCCCGTTGGGCTGGGATCATGCCACATAACTCACCCCATATGGCTGGGACTCAGGCCACATAACTCACCCTGTAGGGCTGGGTTCATGCCACATAACCATCTAAACCTAATCTGTCTTTCATTGGCCAACTAAGAACAAGGTAGAGACAGATAATTATGCACTTCCTTATGTTGTCGTGGTCGACTCGTCGTCTACACAAGTATATATTAGTTCAAATACCAGCGGTTCACTTCAAGTAACACAGACAAAATTTACATGTATGTTGGGAAGGGTTTGATCTGCTACTTTCCCTCTCCTCCTCCATCCCGCGCCAGGGACGCATTCCATTACTACGTTATTTGTAAATAATTGGAAGTAGGAGTTTATTCTAATTCATTGATAAATGATAATCATTTAATTTTAGTGACGTGTATTTTATTGGTTTCAGTCATGAGACTGTTAGATTGAGCATTGAATTGATATTATTATATGGGTGTTAAATTTATTTCTGCGACGTGGCAATACAGTCTCGGTTTTTGGAGTGAATTTGTCACGTCCATGCCCCTTAATAAGTAACTAAATTATTTAATTGATATTTAATTAATACAAAACAGCACTAATATCATTTATGCATATTGTATTAAAGAATTCATAATGGATGTGGAAATTTCTCACTGGTGTTGGTAACGTATCCTACATACACACAGGTGTTGGTAACGTATCCCACATACACTCTGGTGTTCGTAATAAATCCCACATACACACAGGTGTTGGTAACGTAATCCCGCATACACTCTGGTGGAACTCTAACGGAGTTCCCCACCAAACGCTCCCTTCACATACAAAAAAAATCACAGAATCGCACGTCGTAAGCGCTAGGGCCCTCCACCAGCGTTACCTGTGTCACCATCCTGGCCAGGCATATATCAATGAGGAAATCGCTGAGTCAGGACGGGGAGCAAACAACAGTCCTGGTTGACTTAATTTATGATGAATTTTTTTGCTTCAGTATTTATCGTTGAAAATTCTAATTTAATTCATTTACTCACATAATTATTAATCAATGAACAACAAATCCTTTTATTTTATATAAAAATGGTGTAAACCAAATGTACCTATTCAGCGAAATACGACAACAAAAAAAGATTGGTAAATGTTTAGTTGTATATAAAGAATATTCGGTCGGAAACTTGAAAATGATTTCACAAATGCGAAATACTTAATGTCCACAATAATGAAAGCAATTATGTGGCATGAAAACTAAAATAGTGCCTCCAGACAACTAGTCACAATAACATGCCTGAAAATTAAACTCCCAACCTACAAACCTAATGAATTGACGACGTTTCGGTCTTTATTGGACCATTACCAAGTCGTAACTGAAAAAGAGAGAAGAAATGCAATCGACCCATTCACCCTATCACACTCCCTATACATTTATAAGTCACCATGTAAAGTTCCGTTAGTCTATCTACAGGCCTCTGGCCTCTAACCTTTGAGAGATATACAAATAAATGAAAGTTTCGTTTTATTGATATAGATAGAACCTAAATTTGAAATGTCACTCTTAATATCTGTTATTGTATTTCATACAGGAAACTGTTACTACTACTTGTCGAGGGAGAGACTACTGCCCTCTTTATTGGTATCCATAGGGCAGAAGAACAGTCCTCTTGTTCCTACATTAAGTAAAGGTACAGATATTTTTTTTTGGATTGCTATATTGCTATTAGAATTTATAATGTAAATATATATAATATATATATATATATTTGAGAGAGAATCTTTGATTGTCTGTCTGTCTGTATGTCCAAACGTTGGAGACTAGTGGCTTGGGGCCAGCATAGCCAACTTTGCAGGGTGAAGGGTCTGGGTTATGACACGGACACAGGCCGGTAGGAGTCACCAGAATAAAAGAAAGAACAGCGTGCTATGGTCACATACTGCTTGCAACAACTCATTTTGGCTCTGTCCACCAGCCAGCTACTCCTGGGATAAACATTTAAAAAGCAAAAATTTCAGAGCTACTTATTTCTTATAATAAATGGAAAATGATGTACCCGTCTAATCATTTTTTCTAATATTTATTTTGTTTTTGGGAACATAATAAAGGCAATATTTCTACAGCTACAAAGGCTTTCTCAAATCTAAGAGGAAACCATTATACATTTTTAAAATTTTCTGCGATTGAGAGAAATTGAGAGGAGATAGGTAAGATTGGGAGATGTCTATTTTTATTTTAAATATTTAAAACATTATGCACTGTTATTGGGAAAATTAGCAGAAATATTTTATTCGCAATAATATGGAATTAAAGGATGAAAACATTTAAATTAAAACTAAGCCTCGACCATCCTAAAACCCTGACACCTTTTTCCAACCCAATGAGAAACTCATGTACTTTTTTAATATTTCACACATGCTAATGGAAAACTATTATATTATTTTATAAGTGACATAATGTAAGCATAAGAAGAGAGACAGGCAGAAAGAGATAGACCTACAGAGAGATAGGGTCGACTAGTCCAAAGGAAGAGTGAGTGACAGGAAAACAGAAAAAATCGGAGAAATACAGACATTACACATAGAAATTCAGACAACATTACACAAATACAGACATATAGATAAAGAAAGTCAGGACTAGTGCAAAATGGAAGAAAAGGGCAATGATGGAAGAGATGGAGAGATAATGGAGGCGTATTTGAAGAGAGGGAAGGTAAGATAGGGGGACAGGTGAACTAGAGAGAAAATAAGTTGGGAATTGGTTAGAAAGAGGAAGATGGTAGAAGGCATTTACATACAATTGAAAATAACCATTGGAAAATTAACGTGTCAAAATGCTGCTGTGTTTATTCACACACACACACACACACATACACACACACACACACTCCCCCATTAGAGAGAGGGGGAGTGAAAAATAAGAAGAGGGGGAACAAGTTCCTGAAGATTGCATACACCAACATAGATGGAGTAAGATCGAAGATACTGGAGTTAAGTGATGTAATACAGCTGCAGACACCAGATTTTGTTGCACTCACGGAGACAAAACTTGAAGATGTTATTTTAAATGAGGTTATATTCCCAAGGGGCTACTCAATTTGGAGACGGGACAGAAAAATTAGGAAAAGCGGTGGCGTTGCTGTGCTGGTGAAAGAACACCTAAAGGTGAACGAAATAATGACTGCCAATCCACAAGAAGTTGACATAATAGCACTAGAGATCTGCCATGAGGATGATAAACTAATGATCATAAATGCACATAGTCCACCGCCAAGCAGCACATGGTCAAAGGAGGAGCTATATAGTAAACGAGAAGGTCGTATAACAATAATGAGAGAAATCATAGCGAGAGCGGATAACGATAGTTACGACTGTTGATAGTCGGCGACTTCAACTTGAAATCCATAGACTGGGAAGCATATGAAGCTAAAACAGAAGATTTTTGGACCTGTAAATTTGTAGACCTCATCCTGGAAACATTCTTGTATCAACATGTTAAACAAGCTACGAGGATGAGGGAAGGGACGTTCCCTCCATGCTAGATTTGATATTTACCAGGAAGGAGGAAGAAATATTTGACATTCAGTACCTTCCTCCCTTTGGTAAAAGTGACCATGTCTTTTTGGGAATAAAGTATGCAATGCGTTATAATCTGGAAGAAAATATGAAGGTTGATGCAATTGAAAAACCTGACTTTAGGAGAGGACATTATGGCAACCTTAGAATTTTTTTAGTGGGTATAATTGGACAGACTTGTTGCTAGGCAAGGAAGTGAATGAGATGTATGTCAAGTTTTGTGAAATATATGATAAAGGCACAAAAAAATTATACCAAAACAGAGATGCAGAACTAGGAAACAGGATTGGTTCAACAGAAATTGCGAGAGGGCCAGAGACCAAAAGACACAAAAATGGAATCAATACAGGAAGAGGCCAAACCCCCAAACATACCAGCGATACAAAGATGCGAGAAACAACTACACGGCAGTGAGGAGAGAGGCAGAAAGAAATTTTGAAAAAGGGATTGCAGACAAATGTAAAACAGAACCAGGTCTATTCTATAAATTCATAAACAACAAATTGCAGGTAAAGGATAATATTCAGAGGTTGAAAATGGGAAATAGATTCACGGAAAATGAAAAGGAAATGTGTGAAACATTAAACGAAAAGTTCCAAAGTGTGTTTGTACAAAATGAAATCTTCAGGGAACCAGATACAATAAGAATTCCAGAGAACAACATAGAGCACATAGAGGTGTCTAGAGACGAAGTGGAAAAAATGCTCAAGGAGCTAAATAAGAACAAAGCAGTTGGTCCAGATGGAGTTTCACCATGGGTTCTGAGAGAATGTGCACCTGAGCTCAGCATTCCACTTCAACTGATTTTTCAGGCATCCCTGTTTACAGGAGTTGTAGCTGATGTGTGGAAAAAGGCTAACATAGTTCCAATCTACAAAGTGGAAGCAGGGAAGACCCCCTTAATTATAGACCGGTATCATTGACAAGTGTAATAGTCAAAATATTGGAAAAAATAATTAAAACTAAATGGGTAGAACACCTGGAGAGAAATGATATAATATCAGACAGACAGTATGGTTTTCGATCTGGAAGATCCTGTGTATCGAATTTACTCAGTTTCTATGATCGAGCAACAGAGATATTACAGGAAAGAGATGGTTGGGTTGACTGCATCTATCTGGACCTAAAAAAGGCTTTCGACAGAGTTCCACATAAGAGGTTGTTCTGGAAACTGGAAAATATTGGAGGGGTGACAGGTAAGCTTCTAACATGGATGAAAAATTTTCTGACTGATAGAAAAATGAGGGCAGTGATCAGAGGCAATGTATCGGACTGGAGAAATGTCACAAGTGGAGTACCACAGGGTTCAGTTCTTGCACCAGTGATGTTTATTGTCTACATAAATGATCTACCAGTTGGTATACAGAATTATATGAACATGTTTGCTGATGATGCTAAGATAATAGGAAGGATAAGAAACTTAGATGATTGTCATGCCCTTCAAGAAGACCTGGACAAAATAAGTATATGGAGCACCACTTGGCAAATGGAATTTAATGTTAATAAATGCCATGTTATGGAATGTGGAATAGGAGAACATAGACCCCACACAACCTATATATTATGTGAGAAATCTTTAAAGAATTCTGATAAAGAAGAGATCTAGGGGTGGTTCTAGATAGAAAACTATCACCTGAGGACCACATAAAGAATATTGTGCGAGGAGCCTATGCCACGCTTTCTAACTTCAGAATTGCTTTTAAATACATGGATGGCGATATACTAAAGAAATTGTTCACGACTTTTGTTAGGCCAAAGCTAGAATATGCAGCGGTTGTGTGGTGCCCATATCTTAAGAAGCACATCAACAAACTGGAAAAGGTGCAAAGACATGCTACTAAGTGGCTCCCAGAACTGAAGGGCAAGAGCTACGAGGAGAGGTTAGAGGCATTAAATATGCCAAAACTAGAAGACAGAAGAAAAAGAGGTGATATGATCACTACATACAAAATAGTAACAGGAATTGATAAAATCGATAGGGAAGATTTCCTGAGACCTGGAACTTTAAGAACAAGAGGTCATAGATTAAACTAGCTAAACACAGATGCCGAAGAAATATAAGAAAATTCACTTTCGCAAACAGAGTGGTAGACGGTTGGAACAAGTTAGGTGAGAAGGTGGTGGAGGCCAAGACCGTCAGTAGTTTCAAAGCGTTATATGACAAAGAGTGCTGGGAAGACGGGACACCACGAGCGTAGCTCTCATCCTGTAACTACACTTAGGTAATTACACTTAGGTAATTACACACACACACACTCACACACACACACACCACAAACACACNAATGGGTAGCTTTATCATTTCATAAGAAAAAAAACAGAGAAAATATAATAATTCATGAAAACTTGGCTTATTAGGCAAATCGGGCCTTGCATAGTAGGCTGAGAAGTGCGTTCTGGCTACTAGGTACGACATATAATATATATATATATATATATATATATATATATATATATATATATATATATATATATATATATATATATATATATATATATATATATATATTTATTTATTTATTTATTTATTTATTTATTTATATACTCTAAAGTATAAATATAATAAAGACACTAATAATAATTCATATCTCATTCAATGTCTCTTTCTTAAAATTAATATTTCTTGGTTATTTTTTTCAGTCTGTCCAGTCCGGAATATATCGCGAGGTGTTTGAGGCTGGATCTAAAGGACGTATCGAGTACAGGAACATCTACGAATTCCTACAAAATGTTTCGGCCCTTCTGAGCGACGGCCGTCACGTCCTCATTGGGAATGAGATCCTCCTTAACATAATTATCAGCAAAGAGTTCTCTCGCACAGGTTCTCCAGGGTTGTGCTCATGCCGAATCGCAATTAAGAAAAAAGTGTTGTAAATTAAATAGCTGTAAATGAAAAAATCTATAGATGAAATTAGCTGTTAATGAGACATTTTTGTTATGACCAATGTATTATACTGACTCACATGCACAGTCATACTGGGGAGGTGGGACCAAAGAGCTGAAGCTCAACCCCCACAAGCACAACTAGGTAATCACAACTAGGTGAGAGCATAAAGACATTCATAGTTAATACAAAATATGAACACAGACAAAACCAGAGATGAGGATAACTCATTACAGTAATTCTAATGTACACTGGGATTACTGTAAATCTTCACTCTAGTGGTAAAAATCATTTATAAGAAAACGTTAGAGTTAGGATGAAGAAGTAATTAAAATGTGGACATGTTCACCCAAGTCAAGAGTCTGTTCTAGTTATATACATCAGCCTTCGTGTCATATTCCATCTAAAATGTTTAACTCCTCATTATACTCATATAATCAATTATACACAAGGACCATATGCTCAGGGGTGCGTAACCAGCTCCTAGGTGCGTGTATATTAAGAGTATCCTTCAGTTCTGGACTATGATCAGCACTAATGTAAGTTTGCGGGATTTGTGTTTTGATTGTTGCCGCCGGAGGCGGCTAGTTTATTGTGCACCCCATACTCATCCTGTGAGCAGTAGCGCAAAAAGCATCACAAAGGGCACAAAAGGTCTTTATCAGATCTCATCTTAGATTATTACATAAACAATTTCATCTATCCTTCACACCTTATAGTTACAATGTCAGCTAATTACAGAGAGAGTGCTATTGCAAGAGCTATATATTTACAGCAAGTCATTATACATTAACGGTAGGTCTTATCGCTAATACATAATAGTTTGACTAATGGAGATATTACAGAGTCATAGAGGAGTCATAGGTTTATTATTAGTCCTCACAATACACTACTTGTTTCTTAATCTCACATGTCGTTTATTTACTGGAAGCCAAATATGGATACAGTTCAAGGATTTCAGGTAATTTATCCATGATAAAAAGATAGGTTGGCATATCATAGAGAGTGAGCTTAGATTTATCTCTAAATGGCTCAATTTTACTACAATCCAAGATATAGTGTTCGAGTGTTTGACCCTGTCTTTGTCCACACACTTTACACTTTACTTCATCTAGATCCCTATACAAGCCGAACTGCCAGAGATACTCGTAGCCATGTTTTATACGAGCAGTGACAACATCCGTTAGTCTATTTACTTTTGTTACTTGCCTCGTACACCTGTTTTACTTCACACATTTCATTGTGATGAACAATCGACCTGCTAGTTCCACTTTCCACTGTTCTACTTTCTTCAAATTCATCCAGGAGTCCTCGTCTAATGACACTTTTAAGGGACCTATTTGATAACTCAAGATTCCGTTCAATACTCTATTTACTGCAGGCTTAGCAAGGGCGTCGACTTTGTTATGTTCCGGCAGGCCAATGTGAGAAGGAATCCACAGCATTTTTATATTTACCCTCTTGCTAAGTATTCACATATATCTACGTCTAGCTTCCAAGACAAGAACATTATTACTTGATTGCAAACTGTTAATTGCTCGTAGTGAGGAAAGGGAGTCTGAAATAATTAAGCTGTCTACTTAAGTGTTGTCAATAATTTCGAGTGCTACCATTATTGCTACCAACTCAGCTTGCATGGTTGCTTCGGCGCTCCGGCAGTTTGGTGCTTTGTTTACCAATTTCGCCGGTTGGGGGCGGGTGTGTCTCTGCCCGCCTTTGCTGACGTGGAGTTACGATGGGGGTCCCTCTCCCCCTGTCGTCCGGGCTCAGTCTGTGGGACTCGAGTTCTCTGTGTGGGCCGGTTACCCAGAGATTGCGCTGGCTTGTGATTTGCTATCTGTCCCTGTGTTAGCAATTTATGGGGTCGAGTTGGTAATGGCCCGTCGGGGGACAGTGAAATTCACGGAGGAGCTGGCATATCGCGATTTTCTCCGGCGATACGAGGGGCGGACATTACCCCTGCTGGATGGTGCGGGCACTGTGACCCTCTCTGATCGCAGTGGTGCCCTGACTTACGTCAGTGTGCATGGGCTCCCTTGGAGTTTCCGGAGGGTCTGCTACGGCGGTATTTCGGCCGGTTTGGCGCAGTGGTTAGTGTGCTGGTGAACGTGGTGTCTTCCAGTCCACTTAAGGGTGTGAGGACTAACATTCGCACCCCGGGCATGAGACTCCGGGCAGATATTCCGTCCTCTGTGTGCCTTATGGGTACAACGTTCGGGTGTTTTACGCCCGCCAGCTGCGGACGTGTTATCGTTGTGGCCTTTTGGGCCATCAGGCTGCTGACTGTTCTGCGCCTGCCGTTGCGCCAGTGAATCTCTTCAGTGAGGAGGATTTTCCGCCGCTTCCTGTGGGGGATGATTCGGTGGATGTGGACGTCTCTTTGGCTGAGGAGGTGCCCTCTGTATCAGCTGTTGCTCCGCCTGTTGCGCCCCCTGTTGTTGTCGCCTCTCCTCCGGAGGTTGTGTCCTCGCCTGGTGCTCAGCCTGCTCCGGCTGGTGTCCCTGCGCCTCTTCCGACTGCCGTCTGCTCGGACCCCTCGTCTTCCAGTCCTTCCTCTGCTGCGTCTGTCCCGGTTCCTGCACCCTCGCCGTCTGTTCCGGCTGTGCTGGGAGCTGGGATGGATCCGGCGCTTCCTCCTGTGCCTGGCCTGGTGCCCCATGGGGTTGAGGATGCTGCCGTACTGTGGCGTGCGTCGGTTCGCCCGGCTAGTGTTGCGCGTGTCGCTGAGTCTGCCTCCGGGTCTGATGATGTGCGGCCCGAGCCTAAGCGTTCCCGGCGTTCTTCTTCTGCGTGGGCTGACGTTGGCGACTTCGACGAGTGTGGTCCTTCCGGTGACGGTGGGGTGGCTCCGGTTGTGGTGCACACTATGGTGGTGGCGGAGGTGCACTTGCCTGAGGATGCCGGTGCCGGTGTTTCGGCCTCCCCTTCTGGTCTGGTGTCCGAAGGTCCTGCTTCGGGTGCGTTGCCTGCGTCGGATGGCTCCAGTTCTTCGTGGGGGTGGTTCCCCCTGCTGCGGTTGGTGGTGAGCGGGGTGGCCTGGTGATGGTGTTGAGAAAGGATGCTCGCTCTGGGAGTTCTGTGGCCCTTTCCTCGTTACCCATTTCCTCGGCAGCGGTCATGCCGCCTCTTCCGTCTCCAGCAGTCTCTTCCGTGTCTCCTGTGGTCTCCGTGGAGGTGCTACCATCTCATCGTCCGGCCCCTGCTCCTGTGCGTAAGACGGTGAGGCAGTCTCGGCAGCCCTCGTCCGCTTCTCCAGTGTCGTCTGCTTCCTCGAAGGACGTGGATGGCACTCCCGGCCTCGTTATGCGTCTTGCGTCAGTGACCTCGGGCGTTGGCCGATGCCGCCCGATCTGGATGTTCCTGAGTTTATGGTACCCCTTTGGCAGCGGGGGATCAAAAACTCTACCGACATTGAAGATTTGGTCTGGGAAGCTTACAAGAGGAAGTATCCTTACTATTTTTTCCCGGAGAAGTACACTTCTCACCTTGTTCCTCGCAAATGATTTCTGTGTATTCTGTGTTTCCTGTTGTGTGCATGGTTGTGGGGTGTGTGTATGTGGGTGGGGTGGGGTTTGTTTCCCGGTTCCTGCGTGCTCCAGTTTGTGTTGTGGGTTTTCTTTGTATGACTGGTGGGTGGGTGTGCAGTTCCTGTGCGTTTGTGTGTTCGGTTGTGGATGTCGTGTGCGCTTGTTTGTCATATTGTGTGCCCTTCAGGCTGTTGGCGTGTTCCCGCCAGGGGTTGTGCTCTTTGTTCTGTTTTACCATTTTGTTTTGCCTCCCGTTTGTTATGGCAGCTCTGTTTCCTTTATTGTTATTATCCTTATGTTTATCGTTTTGTGTTGGTGCCTCTCCGTCTGTGTTTGAGGTGCTAGTAGGTTTGTTTTGTGTGCATTTTGTTCTGGGGTTTTCCCCTATGTTTGTCTTCCGCTGTATTTATATTTGTGTTATGTTTGTATATGCATTTTTGTTTTGTGGTCAGCCCTTCTGGCTGGTCTTCTCATGATTTGTTCCTTTGTCCATGTACATATGTGTGCGTTGTGCTTTGTACCTTTGTTCTATGTTGTATTTGTTTCTGCTTTTATTGTAACTTATATGCATGCTTGCATGTAAAATAAAAAAAAAAAAACTCGACTTGCATTGTGGATGCCCAGTTACTAATTCAGATATTCCTTTGAATTGTGCTGAATTGACACTGTTGACACTGTTGATATGCTTGCAAAGACAGCCTGTAGAAAACCAGTGGTAGAAATTGATATGGGTGTTTCATTAGCAGTGACAAAGAGAATACTTAAACAAATATCTAATGAAAATCTCACCGACCTAACAAATTCACTAAGACCGGAAAGTTGTAGCATTAAATATTATGATAGATATCGTTAGGAGACATTCACATATGGGACTAATAGAACAAGAACCCGGCAATGTGATGTTATAGTGGCCAGAATACGCCTGGGATATAGACGTATATGGCAGCTTTCTCAAAACCCAAATGTTGAGTACACAATGTGTCAACTTTGTGAAAGAGAAAACATGCACTCTCTTGAACATTATATCGTAGAATGTCCCATATTGACTGACTTTCGCCCTCCTGGGCTAAGGTATGATGAACTGTGTAATTACTATATGAGTACTGGAACACTTGATGATATATTGGAGTTGTACCCAAGATTAACCATATAATGTATCAATTATACAATGTATGTATGTGATGTAATTATATAACCTGAGCATGTAAAAGCACCTTAATCACCTTCAGTGATTAAGTGCTTAATTGCACACTAGTTTCTCTATCAGATATCTCACCCTGTCAGAGTAAAAGAGACAAATGAATGTGAATGCATGTGTGTGTATATGTATATGCATGTGTATAAAGTATATATGGAAGCTGATCAGAATTACATTTCACCTTTTGTAAATGCACATTAATGACACTATGTAAAAGACACATCGAACACTTTATGTAGGGCATACGTAAATCTGTGTATCTATGTATTTATGTATGTTGGTTAGCTTAGCATTTTAAAAGCATCGATTCACCTTTTGTGGTTGATTGTTCAATAAACCCTTGAACTATATGTGTAACACATCTCTAACCATGTCCATGGAGAACAGAAGAAAATGTATATAGGCTGGTTAGCATTGTAACTGTGTGGCCACGTCTGTGGTAGAAAATAAGTTTATATGGTCTTTGCTATGTTGTTTTCAGCTTGTATATTGTGAATGTGTTCTATGGTGCTTAATTTAGCAGCAAGCTGAGCATGAGTTGTTGTGATTAGTTTCTTAACCCCAGGGGTCAGGATGTTAAAAGGTACTATCTGCCAGGGTGGAAGGAAGTGCTATACACTTTCATCTGTATATACATCGTGCAGTCCTATCATTTTAATACGAGTGGCTGTTCTTTGAATTAATTAGACTCGCTGGTTGAAGTATCAGTACATCCCATCCTCTTGAGCGTTCATAATGTCACTAAAATGATGCACTAAATTGTCCCAAACCTAACCAAGGACCCACGTAAAGACAACGGGAATTCACGTCTATTTTGCTACCTGCTATGATTTTTAATACATACGTTTTTGGCCTTTGGAGATTTATACGTCAAAATGCGACGTATTATTCGAGAGGACGGGTTTTTCATCAAGCTGTTGTGGTGTTATTAAACCCCCTGAATTGGAACATTAAACAATTCATCATTATTTTCTAACAGTTATAATAATAATACCAATATGTATTGACAGTTACATATTGCGTTGTCTCAAAATATTGCTCTAATTGCCAGCAAAAAATGGTGGCTTAGTTGAGAAAATCTTTGGAGCAGGATGGACCTTGAACAAGCGTCCTGGATACTCTCGAATCCACGTGGAGTCTGGGGACACCGAACTGGTAGCCAATCCGACATTGGCCAATAATCCGCATGCACTCTGCTGTTATAGGGAAATATTACCGGTGGGAATATACTTAATTTATTTATTATTTACTGTTCATTAAATTAATTATGACTATTTATTTCTTCAAAAGAGGACTATGTTTTTAATGTTTATCTTACCATTACATTTCCACTTCCCACACTTGGAATTGCCTGCCTGCTTGTCGGGGGTGTAGTCACAGCTCTGTTGCTCTTTAGTTGTTGGCTGACGCCTGGTGCGAGCAGGTCATTGTTGTTGGTGTGTGGTGTGCCAGCTAGTCGATGGGGGCGGTTGGCGTTAATGATTGGACGATGGTGGAGGTGGCGCTTTTGGAAGTTTTCCGGGTGGCGCTGACTTCAATTTACGGATTTGAGAAGATCTCTGACAGGCGTGTGATGGTCAAGTTTTCTGCACCTGCTCCATATTAACGCTTCGTGGGTGATTTTGCAGGGCGCTCTTTCCAGCTCCCGAGCTCTGCTAGTACTGTGGTGGTGTTGGACCAGTGTGTGTCACCAGTATTTGTCAGCATTCATGGAGTTTCCTTGGATTTTCCTGAGGAGGTCTTTCGCACCTGCTTCTCCCGGTATGGTACGGTGTTCACCCACCAAATAAATCGTCTCCGCTCTGGCCGGCTGATGGGCTTGAGGACCAGTGTGCAGACGCTCGGAATGCACTTCATGCGTGCTGTTCTGTCTCAGGTCATGTTCTACGGCTTCAACTTGAAGGTCTTCTTCGAGGATTAACCTCACACCTATTTTTGGTGTGGTATGCACGGGCATCTTGCGACTGGTTGCAATGTGTCCAGGGTGGGAAGCCCGGCCCTCTTTCAGGAGGGTGGCATCCCCCCCTTGGTGGTTGGAGGGGGTGGGGTCAAGCCTGGTGTTGCGGGGGGCTGTGGTTTACCCCTGCAACCCCTCCCGACGGTGGTGCCTTCGGATTTGGCTGGCCCTGCTCCATCTGTTCAGCAGTTTGGCCCACCTGACCCGTTGGTATCTGATGCGGCGGCCTCGCCTCCTGTGCAGGTCATTACAGCGTAGGTTCATCAGTATTCAACTGTTGCTGACGTGGAGATGGGTGCGCCTGTGGAGGTTGGTCCAGCGTGTGTGAGTGGGGGGTGGCGATCTTTCAGGGTCCTCCGTATGCCGGACGCACTACCCCCTCGTCTGGTGGCAGTCCGTCCAGCATGATTGCTGCTGCTCCAGAGGTACTGAGATCCTCTCGTGGCTCTAGAGGGCCATCCCGGTGGCAGCATCGGAGCAGCTCCATCGTCAGCGGGAGGCACGGATGCATTACTCGGACAGAGGTCCTCCCATCAAGAGAGCGGGGGGGGGGGTCATGGACTGGGGCTGCTGTCGCATGCGTCCCCCCATCCCCACCCTTGTCAGGTGGCCTGCTGGGGTACCTTGCACCAGGGGCTCTCTCTCTGGGGTCATCGAAGCTCCCAGAGGGAACGGTATCTACCCCGTCGGCGGTAGAGAATGGTCAGTGGGTTGTGTCCACCTGTGTGGAGGGTGCTGGTACGGATACGCTGACCATGAAGTTTACAAAGTCTACCAAGTGTTCGGATACCGACGTGCCTATGGGGTTCTCCATTGCAGTGTTGCTAGATGATGCGCCTTCTGTTCCTGTTGCCTCCCCTGTGGTGGGCTCTGATGCGCTTTTGCAGGGGAGTTGGCGGGATCCTGATTGTCCTTTCCGATGGCATGCTCTCTGACTTGTGCGATGCTGAATGTGCGTGGGTTGCGTGATTTAGCAGTGCAGATGGGCTTGGTGTCTGTACTTCGTGAGCAGCGTGCAGATGTAGCCCTTATTCAGGAGCATAATGTGCCTGACTTGGCTGCTTTGTCTGGGATGACTGATGAGTTTCACGTAGTGCTTAATCCGCCGAGGATGTCCTTCGGGAGCACGCAGATGCTGCTCTCCCGGAGGGCGTCCTGGGCTTCACACGGAGTTGGATGAGATGGCCGAGTGATGTTCGTTCGTGTGTCGCACCTAGGGGGTGGAGATTCCCTAATTGACTGTATACGCTCCTTCTGGTGCGGTGCGTTGCCGGGAGGGAGGAGCTTTTCTAGGGTGGGCTGTTGCACTTCCTGAGTCGTAAGACGAAGGACATGGTTTTTGGAGGCAATTTTAATTGTCACTCAGGTGCAGGATTGCAATAGTGTGCATCCGCAGAACGTTTCTAGGGCGTTAGTTCCCCTTACAGAGTTGTGGGTTTCGCAATGGTGCACTCGTGTTTGGTGGTGAATTGGAATTCATCTTTGCTGCCCCAGGGTGTGTTCCAGGGTAAATCGTTTTTATATTCATGGGCGGGAGGTCTCTGTTTTGCGTCTCGGTACGGTTCCAGTGTGCCTTTTCTGATCGTGTTTAGTGATGGTGCATGTTGCTGTTTGTACTCAGGTACGTGTGGGGCAGGGTAGGTGGATATTGTATTGTTGGTTGCTGCATTGTCCTTGAGTGAGTGATGCATCTCGAGGGTGGTGGGGCTGGGCTTGTTGTTCAGAAGTGCGAGTTTTCGTCGTTTTCGTCTGTGTTAAACTGGTGGGAGTGTTGCAAGATGGAATGCATGTCTTTCGTTGTTGTGGTTGCAAAACGTGAGGCGGCGGAGCGGTTTGGTTTGTTGTGGTTTCTGCAGACGTGTTTGACTAGTTGTATGTGTTGCTTAGTAAGGGGGTTATTGTTTTGATGTTATTTCTGTGTGTAAGAAGTGCATTTGTGGTTTAAGGGAGGAGTTGGCGGAAGGGTTCGGGT
>WNGS01164968.1:0-14693 GCA_020271785.1 Procambarus virginalis
AGAAGAGTTAGGGGGATATGATCACCGCGTACAAGATTCTCAGAGGAATTGACAGGGTAGATAAAAACAGGATATTTAACACAAGGGGCACACGCACTAGCGGACACAGGTGGAAACTGAGTGCCCAAATGAGCCACAGGGATAATATAAAGAATTTTTTAGTGTCAGAGCAGTTGACAAATGGATTGCATTAGGCAGTGATGTGGTGGAGGCTGACTCTATACACAGTTTCAAGGTAGATATGATAAAGCCCAATAGTCTCAGGAGCCTGTACACCAGTTGATTGACAGTTAAGAGGCGGGACCAAAGAGCCAGAGCTCAACCCCCGCAAGCACAAATAGGTGAGTACACACACACACACACACACACACAACCCGAAAAAAACCCTGATGTAATAGGACTTACGGAAACAAAATTGTCAGGAGTCATAACAGATGCTGTGTTTCCAAAGGACTACTATATAGTAAGGAAAGAGAGGGACGGGAGAGGAGGTGGAGGAGTGGCCCTGCTGATAAGGAAGGACTGGAGTTTTGATGAGATGGAAATTCCGGGCTGTGACGGATTCAGAGATTCCATAACAGGAACTATAACAATGGGTGGACCTAAGATAATAGTGGCAGTAATTTACAACCCTCCCCTAAATGACAGAAGACCTAGACAGGAGTTTGATAGGAACAACATGGCAACCATTAATATAATAGAGAGAACAGCTTCCGTTGCCTGCAGGAATGGCCTGAGACTCTTAATCATGGGCGATTTCAAACATGGAAAGATAGACTGGGAGAATGGGGACCCACATGGTGGTGCAGATACATGGAGAGCTAAACTCTTGGAAGTGGCAACAAGCAAGTTCTGAGCCAGCATGTCAAGGAACCCACAAGAGTGACAGGCAATGATGAACCAGCAAGCCTCGACTTGATATTCACCCTGAATGAGTCAGAAATAAGGGAAGTCAAAGTTGAAGCCCCCATTGGAATGAGTGACCACAGTGTACTGACCTTTGAGCACTTGGTGGAGGTAGGGATAACCTATCCAAGGATGGGAGTGGAGGGAAAAAGACTGAATTACCGAAGAGGAAAATATGACGAGATGAGGAACTTCCTCAGAGGAATACCATGGGAAACAGAACTTAGAGACAAGAATGTGCAGGTCATGATGGATTTTGTCACCCTGAAGTACCAGGAAGCTGCAGACAGGTTTATCCCCGTCCAAAGGAGAAACACGAAAAACAACACAGAAACCCATGGTTCAACCAGGAATGCAAGGTAGCGAAGACACTGAGTAAAAGAACATGCAGAAACTACAGAAATAATAGAACACCAGAGAGCAGGGAGAGATACCAGAGGGCCAGAAATGAGTACCTCAGAGTGAGGAGGGAAGCAGAGAGACAGTTTGAAAATGACATCGCGAGTAAAGCCAAGACCCAACCAAAGCTGCTCCACAGCCACATCAGGAGGAAAACAGCAGTGAAGGAACAAGTGATGAAGCTGCGAAAAGCGGAGAACAGATACACAGAGAATGACAAGGAGGTGTGTGAAGAACTCAACAAGAGATTCCAGGAGGTCTTCACAATAGAACAAGAAGAAGCCCCTGCACTAAATGAGGAGGCGGGAAACCAAGCAACCCTGGAGGAATTTGACCTCACCAGTGATGAGGTCAAAAGGTGTCTGCTGGAGCTGGATGTGACAAAGGCTGTTGGGCCTGACAGAATCTCACCATGGATACTAAAGGAAGGTGCAGAAGCACTAAGTGTGCCACTCTCTATGGTGTATAACAGGTCACTGGAATCAGGAGACTTACCAGAAAGTTGGAAGACAGCTAACGTGGTCCCAATATACAAAAAGGGTGACAGGCAAGAGGCACTGAATTACAGGCCAGTTTCCTTAACTTGTATACCATGCAAGGTGATGGAGAAGATCGTGAGGAAAAGGCTCGTAGAGCATCTGGAGGGAAATAACTTTGTAACGCACCACCAACATGGTGGTGCGTTCAGGGATGGTAAATCGTGCCTCACAGGTTTAATAGAATTTTATGATCAGGCAACAAAAATTAGGCAGGAAAGAGAAGGGTGGGCCGACTGCATTTTCCTGGATTGCCAAAAAGCCTTTGACACAGTACCCCATAAAAGGCTGTTAAAAAAGTTGGAGCAACAGGCAGGAGTAAAAGGGAAGGTGCTCCAGTGGATAAGGGAGTACTTAAGCAACAGGAAACAGCGAGTAACGGAGAGGGGGGAGACATCAGAGTGGCGAGATGTCACCAGTGGAGTCCCACAGGGCTCAGTGCTTGGACCCATCCTGATTCTAATATATGTCAACGATCTTCCGGAGGGTATAGACTCATTCCTCTCAATGTTTGAGGATGATGCAAAAATTATGAGAAGAATCAAGACGGATGAAGATAGACAGAGACTACAGGATGACCTGGATAAACTGGAGGAATGGTCTAGAAAATGGCTGCTAAAGTTCAACTCGGGAAAGTGTAAGGTGATGAAATTAGGCGAAAGGAGCAGGAGGCTGAACACAAGGTATCATCTGGGAGGTGAAATCCTGCAAGAGTCAAATAGAGAGAAAGATCTGGGGGTTGATATCACACCGAACCTGTCCCCAGAGGCCCACATGAAAAGAATATCATCAGCGGCATATGCTAGACTGGCCAACATAAGAACTGCCTTTAGAAACTTGTGTAAGGAATCTTTCAGTACCCTGTATACCACTTATGTAAGACCAATCCTGGAGTATGCAGCTCCAGCCTAGAGTCCATACCTAGTTAAACACAAGACAAAGTTAGAGAAGATTCAGCTGTATGCCACCAGCCTCGTCCCGGAACTGAGAGGATTGAGCTACGAGGAAAGGCTAAAGGAGTTGAAGCTCACATCCCTGGAAAACAGAAGAGTAAAGGGAGACATGATAACCACCTACAAAATTCTCAGGGGAATTGACAGGGTGGACAAAGACAAACTCTTCAGCACGGGTGGGACACGAACAAGGGGACACAGGTGGAAACTCAGTACCGAGATGAGCCACAGAGACGTTAGAAAGAATTTTTTCAGGGGTCAGAGTAGTTAATAAATGGAATGCACTAGGAAGTGATGTGGTGGAGGCTGACTCCATACACAGTTTCAAATGTAGATATGATAGAGCCTAGTAGGCTCAGGAATCTGTACACCAGTTGATTGACAGTTGAGAGGCGGAACCAAAGAGATAAAGCTCAACCCCCGCAAGCACAATTAGGTGAGTACACACACACACACACACACACACACACACACACACACACACACACACACACACACACACACACACACACACACACACACACACACACACACACACAACGGAGAAGATTGTGCGAAAAAAACTAGTGGAGCATCTGGAGCGAAGGAACTTTGTAACACAGCACCAACATGGGTTCAGGGATGGTAGGTCCTGCCGCACAGGGTTACTTGAATTCTACGACCAGGCAACGAAAATAAGGCAAGAAAGAGAAGGGTGGGCAGACTGCATATTTTTGGATTGTCAAAAAGCCTTTGATACAGTGCCACACAAGAGGCTAGTGCGAAAGTTGGAGATGCAGGCTGGAGTGAAAGGGAAGGTACTCCGGTGGATAGAGGAGTACCTAAGCAACAGGAGACAACGAGACTGTGTGAGGGGTGAAGTCTCAGATTGGCGAGACGTTACAAGTGGAGTCCCGCAGGGGTCAGTCCTTGGACCTATACTGTTTCTGGTATATGTAAATGAGCTCCCAGAGGGTATAGATTCGTTCCTCTCAATGTTTGCCGACGATGCAAAAATTATGAGGAGGATTGAAACAGAGGATGATAGTAGGAGGCTACAAGATGACCTAGATAGACTGAGTGAATGGTCCAACAAATGGCTGTTGAAGTTCAACCCAAGTAAATGCAAAGTAATCTAACTAGGCAGTGGATACAGGAGGCCAGACACAGGATACAGAATAGGGGATGAAGTACTTAATGAAACAGACAGAGAGAAAGATCTAGGAGTTGATATCACACCAAACCTGTCTCCTGAAGCCCACATAAAGAGAATAACGTCTGCGGCATATGCGAGGCTGGCTAACATCAGAACGGCGTTCAGGAACCTGTGTAAGGAATTATTCAGAATCTTGTACACCACATATGTAAGACCAATCCTGGAGTACGCGGCCCCAGCATGGAGCCCGTACCTTGTCAAGCACAAGACGAAGCTGGAAAAAGTCCTAGGTATGCTACTAGACTAGTCCCAGAACTAAGAGGCATGAGTTATGAGGAAAGGCTGCGGGAAATGCAACTTACGACACTGGAAGACAGAAGAGTAAGGGGGGACATGATCACAACCTACAAAATCCTCAGGGGAATTGACCGGGTAAACAAGGATGAACTATTCAACACTGGAGGGGCGCGAACAAGGGGACACAGGTGGAAGCTGAGTACCCAAATGAGCCACAGAGACATTAGAAAGAAATTTTTCAGTGTCAGAGTAGTTAGTAAATGGAATGCACTAGGCAGTGATGTGGTGGAGGCTGACTCCATACACAGTTTCAAATGTAGATATGATAGAGCCCAGTAGGCTCAGGAAACTGTACACCAGTTGATTGACAGTTGAGAGGCGGGACCAAAGAGCCAAAGCTCAACCCCCGCAAGCACAATTAGGTGAGTACAATTAGGTGAGTACACACACACACATACACACACACACACCAGGAAGCAGCCCCGTAACAGCTGTCTAGCTCCCAATTACCTATTTACTGCTAGGTAATAGGGGCATTTAGGGTGAAAAAACTTTGCCCACTTGTTTCTGCCTGGTCCGGGAATCGAACTCGGGCCACAGAATAACGAGTCGTTTACACTGTCCATTCAGCTACTAGACCCCTGGGGGGTCGTGTACACGTGTGTGTGTGTGTGTACTCACCTACTTGTGCTTGCGGGGGTTGAACTCTGGCTCTTTGGTCCCGCTTCACAACATTAAATCAACTGATGTACAGATTCTTCAGCCTACTTGGCTCTATCATATCTTTATTTGAAACTGCGTATGAAGTCAGCCTCCACCACATCACTACCTAATGCATTCCATCTGTTAACTACTCTGACACTGAAAAAAAATTTTGTAATGTCTCTGTGGCTTATTTCGATACTAAGTTTCCACTTGAGTCCCCCTTGTTTGTTTCACCCGTGCTAAATAGTTTGTCCTTGTCCACCCTGTCAATTCCCTTGAGAATTTTGTAGGTAGTGACCATGTCTCCCCTTACTCCTCTGTTTTCCAGGGATGTCAGGTTCAGCTACCTTAGTCTTTCCTCGTAGCTGGAAAACCAGCTTCAAAAGGTGGCAAACCTCTGAATTTTCTCTAAATTTGCCTTGTGTTTAACAATGCAGGGAATCTAGGATTGGTCTTTCATAAGTGGTATACAAGGTCCTGAACGATTCCTTACAGAAGTTTATTAAAGCAGTTCTTATATTGGCCAATCTATCATATGCCTCTGATGATATCCTTTTGATGTGGGCTTCTGGGGACAAGTTCAGGGTGATATCAACCCCCAGATCTTTCTCACTATTAGACTCTTGCAGGATTTCACCTCCCAGATGGTACCTTGTGTGCAGCCTTCTGCTCCCTTCTCCTAATTTCATTGCTTTACACTTTCTTGATTTAGTACCCATTTTCTAGACTAACCCTCCAGTTCGTCTTGTAGTCTCTCTTCATCTCTTGATGAAGTGATGTATGTGTGTGTAAGTGTGTTTTTGTGTGTGTACTCATCTAATTTAATCACCTAGTTGTGCTTGCGGGGGTTGATGTCGGGGGAAACTCTCCAACATATAATCTGATATCATAAATTAAATAATTGATTTAAATCAAATTAGAGAAATGGACTGAAAAAAATTCTAGATATTAATTGGATTATTTCCCCTACACACTTTTTGGGGGTAGACCTAGTAATGCTAGGACTATCTAGTGCATATAAATGTTGAATAATTTTAATAACGATATTCATAAATAAATGAGGGTTAAAGAGTTAGTAGAATACACTACAACCTATTAGTTAAATAAAATTTCATCAGGTGGGTTATACAGTAAATGTTGACTCTGTGGTCACTGCGTCCTGTACTCCAGCCCTGAACTCCAACGTGTTGAATCCGGTAGATCCATCTCTCACGTCGCCAACGTAGATCTGCCGGGGTAATACTATGCACCAACTGCAACAGCCAACTATATTGACAATATAACATAGGAATGATACCCAATAAAAGGGAGAGAGGTTTACTGGGGGGTTTGTGTTAATTATGCCTTGTAACCCAGGTTGAAATTTCAATGTTAGTAGCTCACAAGGAAATAAAATATGATTCAACCGGGACACGTCCTTGGAGAATGCGACAGCTTGATATGTGGTAATCCGTTCAACGGCCCGACTTTGCTGCACTATTTGCACCTCTGAGTGAGACAATTCTGCGGCTATAAGCACAAATATGGCGTCTATCTGGAGAGCGCGGTGATGCGTCCACCTCCCTCGCCAGGTGCTCAGCAACTGCGCCCTCATGGCGCGGCGCTCCCCCATCTCATCAGCTGATAGTCTCGGCACAAATTTTCGGTGCAAATTTACCAATGAAAGGAGGTAAATGCTAATTTGTATGCGAATTTATTCTTCTCAATTACTATGAACATTACTAAACTCTATCTAAGATATCAATCGCAAATGAAAGCAGATTGAAGTCAGAGTTTCTATCAAGTGCTAGGCAAAGGAATAGTCACCGCGTACATGTGGCGGATGACGCAATCGTCCTTAGCATGTTCTAGAATTTCTGTTAGTATGGTTAGTTAGATTAGTATCTTGACACAACGTATCTTATCTTATTGTGTCAAGGGTTAGTATCTGGGGTGTCGGTAATTTCCGACAGTTGAGCTTCGACTCTCTGGTCCTGCCTGTCAACAGTCAATCAACTGGTGTACAGATTCCTGGGCCTATTGGGCTCTACCAGATCTACACTTGAAACTGTTTTGGAGTCTGCCTCCACCACCTCACTTCCTAATGTATACCATTTATTACCTACTCTGACATTACAACAATTCTGTCTAATGTCTTTACGGCTCATTTGGGCACTCAATTTCCACCTGACTCCTAGTGTGTGGGCAACTTGTGTTAAATAAACTGTCTTTGTCTACCCTATAAATTCCATTGAGAATCTTATATGCGGTGATCATGTCCTTCCTAAATCTCTGTTTTCTAGTGACGTGAGATTTAGTTCCCGTAGTCTCTCCTCATGGTTCATGCAATTCAGTTCGGGCACTAGTCTAGTGGCAAACCTCTGAACCCTCTCCAATTTAGTTTCATTGTTGACGAAATATGGACTCCATACTGGAGCTGCATACTCCAGGACTAGTCTAACATACGTGGTATACAAGGTTCTGAATGATTCCTTACACAAGTTTCTAAAGGCCGTTCTAATGTTGCCCAGTCTGGCATATGTCGTTGATGATATCCTCTTGATATGAGCTTCAGGGGACAGGTCTGGCGTGATATCAACAAATTAATCTTTCGCTCATTTTAGCTCTTGAAGAATTTCATCTCCCAAAATGATACCATGCATCTGGCTTCCTGCTCCGTACACCTATCTCCATTACATTACATTTGGTTGGGTTAAACTCTAACAACCATTTATTCGACCATTCCTTCAGTTTGCTAGATCTTCTTGAAGCCTCATGCTGTCCTCCTCTGTCTTCATCCTTCTCATAATTTTGGCATTATCAGCAAACATTGAGAGGAATGTGTCTATACCCTCTGGGAGATCATTTACGTATATCAGAACAGGATAGCTCCGAGTACAGAACCCTGTGGGACTCCACTATTGACTTCACGCTAATATGCAGTCTCACCCCTCACTGTAACTCTCTGCTTCCTATTGCTTAGGTACTCCTTATCCACTGGATCACCTCACTTAGGTGTAACAGGCTTATTCCAGGCTGTTTCTCTAGCTCATGTACCAGCCTCTTATGGGGTACTGTTTCAAAGGCTTTCCGACAGTCCAAGAAAAGGCAGTCCGCCATCCTTCTATTGCTTGCCTGGCCGTAGAATTGTATTAGAACTGTGAGGCAAGTTTTGCCATCCTTCAACCCATGTTGGTGGTGAGTCACGAAGCCCCTTCTCTCCAAATGTGGTACTAGGTTTTTTCTCACGATCTTCTCCATCTCCTTGCATGGTATACAAGTTATGAACACTGGCATCAGTGCTCAGTGCCTTTTGCCTGTCACCTTTTTTGTATATTGGGACTACATTAGCTGTCTTCCATACATCTGATGTCTCCTGTTTCCAATGACTTACTATATACCATAGAGAATGGCAATCAGAGTGCTTCTGCACACTCTTTTAGTACACATGGTGAGATTCTGTCAGGTCCAACCAGGCTTTCTGAAGTCCAGATTCAACATATCTTGTAATTTAACCTCATCTCTGGTACTTTCGAACATTTTCATAGTTGCCTCGTTTATTGCCACCTGTCTTAGTTCAGGGACCTCTTCTCGTTTTACTGTGAAGACCTGGAATTTCTTGCTGAAATCTTCACAAACCTGTATGTCATTCTCCGTATATATGTCCTCACCTGTTCTCAGTTTCATTACTTGTTTTTTCACTGTCGTTTTCCTCCTGATATGACTATGGAGAAAGTTTGGGTCTGTCTTTGCTTTATTAGCCATGTTATTATCATATTGTCTCTCTGCTTCTCTGAGTATTTATTCATGGCGCTCTGGTATCTCCCTCTGCTCTCTGGCGTTCTGTTATTTCTGTTGTTCCTCCACGCCCTTGTATTTCAGTGCCTTACTTCCTCGCATGTCCAATTAAATTATGGGTGTCTCTTTTTTTACTTCTACTTTTGCTTCTTTTAGGCAGGGATAATTTGTTTACTGCCTCCTGACACTTATTTTGTGATTTAATCCAACATTTCTCTTACAGGCTTTACTCTAAGTTCTGTTTACCATGGTCTTTCTGTTAGGAATTTCCTCACCTCCTCATAGTTTTACTTATGGTACGCCAGCCCTTTGCTCTTTGGTCCATTTTAGGGAAGATTACCCCTTAGTCCACCGAATACTAAAATGACATACACAATGGCAACTCATTCCTATGAGAGCTTCCAACTTAAATTCCCTTATATCCGACTCATTCAGGGGGGAATATCGATGGAGTCTATCTGGATTCTCTTCTCCTTTCATTCTTGTGGATCCCATGACGTGCTGGCTTAGGAAGTGTCTTATTGACACATCCATAAGTTTAACTTTCCAACCATCTGGTCTTCCATATTAGTCTTTGTTCTCCCAGTCTATCTTATCTGAAGTCTCCCAAGATTAACAATAAGTGTACTGCATGAGCACCAACACTGCTCTAAACTATAAGTATACAGCATGAGCACCAACACAGCACTCAATAATAGCTCTACAGCATGAGCACCTACACAGCACTCAATAATAACTCTACAGCTTGAGCACCAACACAGCACTCAATAATAACTCTACAGCATGAGCACCAACACAGCACTCAATAATAGCTCTACAGCATGAGCACCAACACAGCACTCAATAATAACTCTACAGCATGAGCACCAACACAGCACTCAATAATAACTCTACAGCTTGAGCACCAACACAGCACTCAATAATAACTCTACAGCATGAGCACCAACACAGCACTCAATAATAACTCTACAGCTTGAGCACCAACACAGCACTCAATAATAGCTCTACAGCATGAGCACCAACACAGCACTCAATAATAACTCTACAGCATGAGCACCAACACAGCACTCAATAATAACTCTACAGCATGAGCACCAACACAGCACTCAATAATAGCTCTACAGCATGAGCACCAACACAGCACTCAGTAATAACTCTACAGCACGAGCACCAACACAGCACTCAATAATAACTCTACAGCTTGAGCACTAACACAGCACTCAATAATAACTCTACAGCTTGAGCACCAACACTGCACTCAATAATAACTCAACAGCACGAGCACCAACATAGCACTTAAGTTTATGCTGCATGTTTATCGATGCAAATCAGTGTGGATTACTCTAACATGTATAAAATTGTCCTTATGAATAAAGCGTTCAAAGGCTCCTTTTACATTCAAGACGCATACGATGGTGGCGGGAGCCAACCATCGGTATGCAGCCGAGGGCCTCACCTAAGTGCCAAGCTTGTGGGTTCTGAGTACCGATAAGCTTGTGATCATCTATGCCACACAAAATGGCTTCAACCATTTTTATTGTTCAATTTAATCGGATGAACCATGGCGTAATGATGTTGGTTGTCGTAATAAAAAATCAATTAGGCAAATTAAAATTAACTATTAAATATATAATCAAATTAAATCATTAATAAAATTATTATTACTAGCCAAATTTCTAATGAGAAAATAATCTATATAAATAAAAATGGAAATGTTCGTTTGTTCATAATCGATAATCTCCGAAAGTTCTTCACCGATTGCTTTGAAATTTTCACACAACGTTCCATTCGCATCCGAGCGGGTTTTTATATACATATTATATAGATTTCACGTCTGTGACGGGAAAAAAACATTTCTTTCAACTGTTTTTTTCATGTGCTTTTCATGTGAAAATGCTTTTTTTTCATGCTTTTTTATGTGAGGAAAATCTTCGAAACCTCTTTACCTATTCCTTTAAAATTTTGACACAATGTTGCATTTCAATAGACGCGTGTTTTTATATACTTACTATATACATGCCTCACTTGCGACAGGAAAAAACATGCTTTTTGTAAAAAAGAGCGCCATCTGTTGGACGTAAGAGCAACACACGCTGTAATCTCCAAAAGTTCCTCACCGATTGCTTTGAAATTTTGACACAACGTTCCATTCGAATATGTGCGTGTTTTTATATAGTTTCTATGAAGATGCCACACCTGTGACAGGTAAAACATGCTTTTTTATTTTAAACAGCGCCATCTGTTGCACGTGAGAGCAACACACGCTATACTTAATATGTTACGATATCATTTCAATGTTTCTGATTGAAGTGATAAATTAAATTATCATAGATTTAGATTAATTTTCATTTTTATTTAATTATTTTGAGTGACATTGCATTGGAATTGAGCTGTTTTGTTTACCATGCCGTTCATTTCATAAGTTTAAGTATAGATGCCACACCTGTGACAGGTAAAACCATGCTTTTTTTTAAAAACAGCGCCATCTGTTGCAAGTAGGAGCAGCACACGCTATACTATATGTGTTACGATTCCATTTCAATGTTTTCAATTGCATTGACAAATTGAATTTTCATAGATTTCGATTTATTTTCATTTTGATTTAATTATTTTGGGTGACATTACCTTGGAATTGAGCTGTGTTGTTGACCATACCGTTCATTTCGTGAGTATAGTTTATTTTCTGTAAAATGTAAATGTTTGTTCGATCAAAGTTGCTAATCTCCGAAAGTTCTTCACCGATTGCTTTAAAATTTTCACACAACGTTCCATTCGCTTCCGAGCGTGTTTTTATCTACATACTTTTTAGATGTCACATCTGTGACGGGAAAAAAAATATGCATTTTTTAAAAAATTGTGTTTTTCATGTGAGGGAAATCTTCGAAACCTCTTTACCGATGGCTTTGAAATTTTCATACAACGTTGCATTCGAATAGGCGCGTGTTTTTATATACCTACTATATACATGACTCACCTGTGACAGGAAAAAAACATTTTTTTTTTCAAACAGCGCCATCTGTTGGGTATAAGAGCAACACATGCTGCAATCTGCGAAAGTTCTTCACTGACTGCTTTGAATTTTTATCATAGCGTTGCATTCGAATATGAGCATGTTTTTACATACCTACTCTATAGATGCCACACCTGTGACAGGTAAATACATGCTGTTTTTTAAAAACGGCGCCATCTGTTGACGTAATATCAACTCACGCTATACTAAATATGTTACGATTCAATTTCATTGTTTCCTATTGCATTGATAAATTTAATTTTCATATATTTCGATTTATTTTCGTTTTTTTTTTGTGTGTGTGTGACATTACGTTGGAATTGAGCTGTGTTGTTTATCATACCATTCATTTTATAAGTATAAGTATAGATGCCACACCTGTTACAGGTGAAAACATTAATTTTTTTTTAGAAACAGCGTCATCTGTTGCACGTAAGAGCAGCACATGCTATACTAAATATGTTACGATTCCAGTTCAATGTTTTTGATTGCATTGAGAAATTGAATTTTCATGGATATCGATTTTTTTTATTTAACTATTTTGTGTGACATTGCATTGGAATTGAGCTGTGATGTTTACCATGCCGTTCATTTCGTGAGTATAGTATATTTTTTTATTTTTTCATTTTATTTTTCATTTCGTTTTTTTTAACTGTTTCTCTTATATTTCAGTGATGGGAACATAAGATTATTTGATGTTCTTAATTTTCTGGTGGGAACATCAGATCATTTGGGAATGCATTAGACGAGGAAGTGGGGAAAGATGGGGAGTATGATGGGATGGGAGTGGGGGATGCTGGGAGGATGAGGGGGTAATGGTGTGGAGGAAGAGGGGACGGGGGAGTTGAGGATGGTGGGGACGAGGGGACAGAGGAATGAAGAATGTGAATGAAGAATATCCCTCCATTCCCCTGTTCCCTTTCTCAAGTAGACAGGGGAATGGGGGATAGTGGGGAGGACAAGGGGACGGTGGAGTGGGAAATGGTTAGAAGGACGAGGGGATGGTAGAGTGGCGGGATAGTGGGGAGGACAAATGGACAGGGAAGTGGGGAAAGGTTGGGAGGACGAGGGGATGGGGAGGGGGGGGGGGAACAGTGGGGAGGACTGCGAGACAGAGGAAGGTTGCTGTGACTCAGCAATGCACATTTGTTGCAGAACCACAGCAACGCGTGGACGGGTACAGCTAGTGTATATATATATATATATATATATATATATATATATATATATATATATATATATATATATATATATATATATATATATGTCGTACCTAGTAGCCAGAACGCACTTCTCAGCCTACTATGCAAGGCCCGATTTGCCTAATAAGCCAAGTTTTCCTGAATTAATATATTTTCTCAAATTTTTTCTTATGAAATGATAAACCTACCCATTTCATTATGTATGAGGTCAATTTTTTTTATTGGAGTTAAAATTAACGTAGATATATGACCGAACCTAACCAACCCTACCTAACCTAACCTATCTGTATAGGTTAGGTTAGGTTAGGTAGCCGAAAAAGTTAGGTTAGGTTAGGTTAGGTTAGGTAGGTTAGGTAGTCGAAAAAACAATTAATTCATGAAAACTTGGCTTATTAGGCAAATCGGGCCTCCTTGCATAGTAGGCTGAGAAGTGCGTTCTGGCTACTAGGTACGACATATATATATATATATATATATATATATATATATATATATATATATATATATATATATATATATATATATATATATATATATATAACAACAACAACAATATAATATAATAACAATATAATATAATAATAATACGTATATAATATAATAATAAATAATATAATAATAATATAATATTATACAATATAATAACAATATAACAATATAATAACAATATAATAACAATATAATAACAACAACAACAATATAACAACAGTAACAACCCCCAGTGATCGTGCACGCCTCACAGCTGTGCAGGCTCCCCATGCAGGGGACTTCCTTTTGGCAGTCCCTATGTCTGCGACAGGCACACACGTCTTGATCCGCAGGAGCTCCGTATTGCAGTCGCTCTCCGTCTTGCTGCCCCTATCCACACTGTTCATAGGTGTATTTGCGGCGAGGCAGATGCTTACGAATATGGATTGCATGGCCTGCACTGTGGAAAATCTGGTGGTTGGCACACTAGACACGACGAAGTCAACGACATCATTAAAAGAAGCCTTGCCTCTGCCCAGTGTCCAGCGGAGAGAGAGCCCCGCAAACTTCTGAACCGTGACTCTGTTAGCTTTGCCGGCCGACCAGACGGAATTACACTGCGTCCGTGGAAGAGTGGCAGACATTTGGCATGGGACTATGCTTGCGTATCCACCCTGGCAGCCACATACATCAACCTCTCTGCCGGCACAGCAGGAGCCGCGGCGACACACAGAGAAAGAGACAAGTCAGCCAAGTACAGGCACTTAGATCATCGGTACAACTTCGTTCCAATAGGGTCTGAGACCCTAGGCCCATGGGGCGAGAGTGCAAGAAGGTTTCTAAAGGATCTTGGTTCCAAGCTCATTGACACCACAAGAGACCATAGAGCGGTAAGTTTTCTCTTTCAGCGCCTCAGCGTCGCGATCCAGAGGGGGAATGCTCGCTGCATCCTCGGTTCCTGCCCAACGTCGGAGGAGTTCGAGGAAATCTACAGCCTCTAGGAAGCGAACTATTTTGTGTCCTCTTAATGTTCATTTTTTGTATACAATCAGATATGTAACTATATAACCATGCTTAATAAAGTGTACACCATAAAAAAGGGGGGTGGTAGGAGAAGCGAACACCCTTATGTATTCAGAGTTAAATGGCAAGTTTTTCCCTAAATGCTCGGTGTTCCCTTCTCTGAGGCTGTGGGTCCCTATAATTGCACCAGAGGTGGTACCCCCCTATATATATATATATATATATATATATATATATATATATATATATATATATATATATATATATATATATATATACATA
>WNGS01164968.1:15693-25989 GCA_020271785.1 Procambarus virginalis
TATATATATAATATATATATATATATATATATATATATATGTCGTACCTAGTAGCCAGAACGCACTTCTCAGCCTACTATGCAAGGCCAGATTTGCCTAATAGGCCAAGTTTTCATGAATTTCACCCACCTCCTCGTCCTCCCCACTATCCCCCATTCCCCTGTCTACTTGAGAAAGGGAACAGGGGAATGGAGGGATATTCTTCATTCACATTCTTCATTCCTCTGTCCCCTCGTCCCCACCATCCTCAACTGCCCCGTCCCCTCGTCCTCCACACCATTGCCCCCTCATCCTCCCCAGCATCCCCCACTCCCATCCCATCATACTCCCCACCTTTCCCCACTTCCTCGTCGAATGCATTCCCAAATGATCTGATGTTCCCACCAGAAAATTAAGAACATCAAATAATCTTATGTTCCCATCACTGAAATATAAGAGAAACAGTTAAAAAAACGAAATGAAAAATAAAATGAAAAAATAAAAAAATATACTATACTCACGAAATGAACGGCATGGTAAACAACACAGCTCAATTCCAATGCAATGTCACACAAAATAGTTAAATAAAAAAATCGATATCCATGAAAATTCAATTTCTCAATGCAATCAAAAACATTGAACTGGAATCGTAGCATATTTAGTATAGCATGTGCTGCTCTTACGTGCAACAGATGACGCTGTTTCTAAAAAAAAAATGAATGTTTTCACCTGTAACAGGTGTGGCATCTATACTTATACTTATAAAATGAATGGTATGGTAAACAACACAGCTCAATTCCAACGTAATGTCACACACACACAAAAAAAAAACGAAAATAAATCGAAATATATGAAAATTAAATTTATCAATGCAATAGGAACAATGAAATTGAATCGTAACATATTTAGTATAGCGTGAGTTGATATTACGTCAACAGATGGCGCCGTTTTTAAAAAAACAGCATGTATTTACCTGTCACAGGTGTGGCATCTATAGAGTAGGTATGTAAAAACATGCTCATATTCGAATGCAACGCTATGATAAAAATTCAAAGCAATCAGTGAAGAACTTTCGCAGATTGCAGCATGTGTTGCTCTTATGCCCAACAGATGGCGCTGTTTGAAAAAAAAAAAGTTTTTTCCTGTCACAGGTGAGTCATGTATATAGTAGGTATATAAAAACACGCGCCTATTCGAATGCAACGTTGTATGAAAATTTCAAAGCCATCGGTAAAGAGGTTTCGAAGATTTCCCTCACATGAAAAAACACAATTTTTCAAAAAATGCATATTTTTTTCCCGTCACAGATGTGACATCTAAAAAGTATGTAGATAAAAACACGCTCGGAAGCGAATGGAACGTTGTGTGAAAATTTTAAAGCAATCGGTGAAGAACTTTCGGAGATTAGCAACTTTGATCGAACAAACATTTACATTTTACAGAAAATAAACTATACTCACGAAATGAACGGTATGGTCAACAACACAGCTCAATTCCAAGGTAATGCCACCCAAAATAATTAAATCAAAATGAAAATAAATCGAAATCTATGAAAATTCAATTTGTCAATGCAATTGAAAACATTGAAATGGAATCGTAACACATATAGTATAGCGTGTGCTGCTCCTACTTGCAACAGATGGCGCTGTTTTAAAAAAAAAGCATGGTTTTACCTGTCACAGGTGTGGCATCTATACTTAAACTTATGAAATGAACGGCATGGTAAACAAAACAGCTCAATTCCAATGCAATGTCACTCAAAATAATTAAATAAAAATGAAAATTAATCTAAATCTATGATAATTTAATTTATCACTTCAATCAGAAACATTGAAATGATATCGTAACATATTAAGTATAGCGTGTGTTGCTCCCACGTGCAACAGATGGCGCTGTTTAAAATAAAGCATGTTTTACCTGTCACAGGTGTGGCATCTTCATAGAAACTATATAAAAACACGCACATATTCGAATGGAACGTTGTGTCAAAATTTCAAAGCAATCGGTGAGGAACTTTTGGAGATTACAGCGTGTGTTGCTCTTACGTCCAACAGATGGCGCTCTTTTTTACAAAAAGCATGTTTTTTCCTGTCGCAAGTGAGGCATGTATATAGTAAGTATATAAAAACACGCGTCTATTGAAATGCAACATTGTGTCAAAATTTTAAAGGAATAGGTAAAGAGGTTTCGAAGATTTTCCTCACATAAAAAAGCATGAAAAAAAGCATTTTCACATGAAAAGCACATGAAAAAAACAGTTGAAAGAAATGTTTTTTTCCCGTCACAGACGTGAAATCTATATAATATGTATATAAAAACCCGCTCGGATGCGAATGGAACGTTGTGTGAAAATTTCAAAGCAATCGGTGAAGAACTTTCGGAGATTATCGATTATGAACAAACGAACATTTCCATTTTTTTTATACAGATTATTTTCTCATTAGAAATTGGCTAGTAATAATAATTTTATTAATGATTTAATTTGATTATATATTTAATAGTTAATTTTAATTTGCCTAATTGATTTTTTATTACGACAACCAACATCATTACGCCATGGTTCATCCGATTAAATTGAACAATAAAAATGGTTGAAACCATTTTGTGTAGCATAGATGATCACAAGCTTATCGGTACTCGGAACCCACAAGCTTGGCACTTAACTGAGGCTCTCGGCTGCATACCGATGGTAGGCTCCCGCCACCATCGTATGCGTCTTGAATGTAAAAGGAGCCTTTGAACGCTTTATTCATAAGGACAATTTTATACATGTTAGAGTAATCCACACTGATTTGCATCGATAAACATGCAGCATAAACTTAAGTGCTGTGTTGGTGCTCGTGCTGTAGAGCTATTATTGAGTGCTGTGTTGGTGCTCATGCTGTTGAGTTATTATTGAGTGCTGTGTTGGTGCTCAAGCTGTAGAGTTATTATTGAGTGCTGTGTTGGTGCTCAAGCTGTAGAGTTATTATTGAGTGCTGTGTTGGTGCTCAAGGTGTAGAGTTATTATTGAGTGCTGTGTTGGTGCTCATGCTGTAGAGTTATTATTGAGTGCTGTGTTGGTGCTCGTGCTGTAGAGTTATTACTGAGTGCTGTGTTGGTGCTCATGCTGTAGAGCTATTATTGAGTGCTGTGTTGGTGCTCATGCTGTAGAGCTATTATTGAGTGCTGTGTTGGTGCTCATGCTGTAGAGTTATTATTGAGTGCTGTGTTGGTGCTCATGCTGTAGAGTTATTATTGAGTGCTGTGTTGGTGCTCAAGCTGTAGAGTTATTATTGAGTGCTGTGTTGGTGCTCATGCTGTAGAGCTATTATTAAGTGCTGTGTTGGTGCGCGTGCTGTAGAGTTATTATTGAGTGCTGTGTTGGTGCTCATGCTGTAGAGCTATTATTGAGTGCTGTGTTGGTGCTCATGCTGTAGAGCTATTATTGAGTGCTGTGTTGGTGCTCATGCTGTAGAGTTATTATTGAGTTCTGTGTTGGTGCTCAAGCTGTAGAGTTATTATTGAGTGCAGTGTTGGTGCTCAAGCTGTAGAGTTATTATTGAGTGCTGTGTTGGTGCTCATGCTGTAGAGTTATTATTGAGTGCTGTGTTGGTGCTCATGCTGTAGAGTTATTATTGAGTGCTGTGTTGGTGCTCATGCTGTAGAGCTATTATTGAGTGCTGTGTTGGTGCTCATGCTGTAGAGTTATTATTGAGTGCTGTGTTGGTGCTCATGCTGTAGAGCTATTATTGAGTGCTGTGTTGGTGCTCATGCTGTAGAGTTATTATTGAGTGCTGTGTTGGTGCTCGTGCTGTAGAGTTATTATTGAGTGCTGTGTTGGTGCTCATGCTGTAGAGCTATTATTGAGTGCTGTGTTGGTGCTCATGCTGTAGAGTTATTATTGAGTGCTGTGTTGGTGCTCATGCTGTAGAATTATTATTGAGTGCTGTGTTGGTGCTCGTGCTGTAGAGTTATTATTGAGTGCTGTGTTGGTGCTCATGCTGTAGAGTTATTATTGAGTGCTGTGTTGGTGCTCATGCTGTAGAGCTATTATTGAGTGCTGTGTTGGTGCTAGTGCTGTAGAGTTATTATTGAGTGCTGTGTTGGTGCTCATGCTGTAGAGCTATTATTGAGTGCTGTGTTGGTGCTCATGCTGTAGAGCTATTATTGAGTGCTGTGTTGGTGCTAGTGCTGTATACTTATAGCTTAGAGCAGTGTTGGTGCTCATGCAGTACACTTATTGTTAATCTTGAGAGACTTCAAGATAAGATAGACTGGGAGAACAAAGACTAACATGGAAGACCAGATGGTTGGAAAGTTAAACTTATGGATGTGTCAACAAGACACTTCCTAAGCCAGCACGTCATGGGATCCACAAGAATGAAAGGAGAAGAGAATCCAGATAGACTCCATCTGATATTCCCCCCTGAATGAGTCGGATATAAGGGAATTTAAGTTGGAAGCTCCCATAGGAATGAGTTGCCATTGTGTATGTCATTTTAGTATTCGGAGGACTAAGGGGTAATCTTCCCCTAAAATGGACCAAAGAGCAAAGGGCTGGCGTACCATAAGTAAAACTATGAGGAGGTGAGGAAATTCCTAACAGAAAGACCATGGTAAACAGAACTTAGAGTAAAGTCTGTAAGAGAAATGTTGGAATAAATCACAAAATAAGTGTCAGGAGGCAGTAACCAAATTTATCCCTGCCTAAAAGAAAGGCAAAAGTAGAAGTAAAAAAAGAGACACCCATAATTTAATTGGACATGCGAGGAAGTAAGACACTGAAATACAAGGGCGTGGAGGAACAACAGAAATAACAGAACGCCAGAGAGCAGAGGGAGATACCAGAGCGCCATGAATAAATACCTCAGAGAAGCAGAGAGACAATATGATAATAACATGGCTAATAAAGCAAAGACAGACCCAAACTTTCTCCATAGTCATATCAGGAGGAAAACGACAGTGAAAAAACAAGTAATGAAACTGAGAACAGGTGAGGACATATATACGGAGAATGACAAACAGGTTTGTGAAGATTTCAGCAAGAAATTCCAGGTATTCACAGTAAGACGAGAAGAGGTCCCTGAACTAAGACAGGTGGCAATAAACGAGGCAACTATGAAAATGTTCGAAAGTACCAGAGATGAGGTTAAATTACAAGATATGTTGAATCTGGACGTCAGAAAGCCTGGTTGGACCTGACAGAATCTCACCATGTGTACTAAAAGAGTGTGCAGAAGCACTCTGATTGCCATTCTCTATGGTATATACTAAGTCATTGGAAACAGGAGACCTACCAGATGTATGGAAGACAGCTAATGTAGTCCCAATATACAAAAAAGGTGACAGGCAAAAGGCACTGAGCACTGATGCCAGTGTTCATAACTTGTATACCATGCAAGGAGATGGAGAAGATCGTGAGAAAAAACCTAGTACCACATTTGGAGAGAAGGGGCTTCGTGACTCACCACCAACATGGGTTGAAGGATGGCAAAACTTGCCTCACAGTTCTAATACAATTCTACGGCCAGGCAAGCAATAGAAGGATGAGCGGACTGCCTTTTCTTTGACTGTCGGAAAGCCTTTGAAACAGTACCCCATAAGCGGCTGGTACATGAGCTAGAGAAACAGCCTGGAATAAGCCTGTTACACCTAAGTGAGGTGATCCAGTGGATAAGGGAGTACCTAAGCAATAGGAAGCAGAGAGTTACAGTGAGGGGTGAGACTGCATATTAGCGTGAAGTCAATAGTGGAGTCCCACAGGGTTCTGTACTCGGAGCTATCCTGTTCTGATATACGTAAATGATCTCCCAGAGGGTATAGACACATTCCTCTCAATGTTTGCTGATAATGCCAAAATTATGAGAAGGATGAAGACAGAGGAGGACAGCATGAGGCTTCAAGAAGATCTAGCAAACTGAAGGAATGGTCGAATAAATGGTTGTTAGAGTTTAACCCAACCAAATGTAATGTAATGGAGATAGGTGTACGGAGCAGGAAGCCAGATGCATGGTATCATTTTGGGAGATGAAATTCTTCAAGAGCTAAAATGAGCGAAAGATTTATTTGTTGATATCACGCCAGACCTGTCCCCTGAAGCTCATATCAAGAGGATATCATCAACGACATATGCCAGACTGGGCAACATTAGAACGGCCTTTAGAAACTTGTGTAAGGAATCATTCAGAACCTTGTATACCACGTATGTTAGACTAGTCCTGGAGTATGCAGCTCCAGAATGGAGTCCATATTTCGTCAACAATGAAACTAAATTGGAGAGGGTTCAGAGGTTTGCCACTAGACTAGTGCCCGAACTGAAGGGCATGAACCATGAGGAGAGACTACGGGAACTAAATCTCACGTCACTAGAAAACAGGAGATTTAGGAAGGACATGATCACCGCATATAAGATTCTCAATGGAATTTATAGGGTAGACAAAGACAGTTTATTTAACACAAGTTGCCCACACACTAGGAGTCAGGTGGAAATTGAGTGCCCAAATGAGCCGTAAAGACATTAGACAGAATTGTTGTAATGTCAGAGTAGGTAATAAATGGTATACATTAGGAAGTGAGGTGGTGGAGGCAGACTCAAAAACATAGTTTCAAGTGTAGATCTGGTAGAGCCCAATAGGCCCAGGAATCTGTACACCAGTTGATTGACTGTTGACAGGCAGGACCAGAGAGTCGAAGCTCAACTGTCGGAAATTACCAACACCCCAGACACTAACCCTTGACACAATAAGATAAGATACGTTGTGTCAAGATACTAATCTAACTAACCATACTAACAGAAATTCTAGAACATGCTAAGGACGATTGCGTCATCCGCCACATGTACGCGGTGACTATTGCTTTGCCTAGCACTTGATAGAAACTCTGACTTCAATCTGCTTTCATTTGCGATTGATATCTTAGATAGAGTTTAGTAATGTTCATAGTAATTGAGTAGAATAAATTCGCATACAAATTAGCATTTACCTCCTTTCATTGGTAAATTTGCACCGAAAATTTGTGCCGAGACTATCAGCTGATGAGATGGGGGAGCGCCGCGCCATGAGGGCGCAGTTGCTGAGCACCTGGCGAGGGAGGTGGACGCATCACCGAACTCTCCAGATAGACGCCATATTTGTGCTTATAGCCGCAGAATTGTCTCATTCAGAGGTGCAAATAGTGCAGCAAAGTCGGGTTGTTGAACGGATTACCACATATGAAGCTGTCGCATTCTCCAAGGACGTGTCCCGGTTGAATCATATTTTATTTCCTTGTTGTGAGCTACTAACATTGAAATTTCAACCTGGGTTACAAGGCATAATTAACACAAACCCCCAGTAAACCTCTCTCCCTTTTATTGGGTAGCATTCCTATGTTATATTGTCAATATAGTTGGCTGTTGCAGTTGGTGCATAGTATTACCCCGGCAGATCTACGTTGGCGACGTGAGAGATCGATCTACCGGATTCAACACGTTGGAGTTCAGGCTGGAGTACAGGACGCAGTGACCACAGAGTCAACATTTACTGCATGACCCACCTGATGAAGTTTTATTTAACTAATAGGTTGTAGAGTAGTCGACTAACTCTTTAACCCTCATTTATTTATGAATATCGTTATTAAAATTATTCAACATTTATATGCACTAGATAGTCCTAGCATTACTAGGTCTACCCCCCAAAAAGTGTGTAGGGGAAATAATCCAATTAATATCTAGAATTTTTTTCAGTCCATTTCTCTAATTTGATTTAAATCAATTATTTAATTTATGATATCAGATTATATGTTGGAGAGTTTCCCCCGACATCAACCCCCGCAAGCACAACTAGGTGATTAAATTAGATGAGTACACACACAAAAACACACTTACACACACATACATCACTTCATCAAGAGATGAAGAGAGACTACAAGACGAACTGGAGGGTTAGTCTAGAAAATGGGTACTAAATCAAGAAAGTGTAAAGCAATGAAATTAGGAGAAGGGAGCAGAAGGCTGCACACAAGGTACCATCTGGGAGGTGAAATCCTGCAAGAGTCTAATAGTGAGAAAGATCTGGGGGTTGATATCACCCTGAACTTGTCCCCAGAAGCCCACATCAAAAGGATATCATCAGAGGCATATGATAGATTGGCCAATATAAGAACTGCTTTAATAAACTTCTGTAAGGAATCGTTCAGGACCTTGTATACCACTTATGAAAGACCAATCCTAGATTCCCTGCATTGTTAAACACAAGGCAAATTTAGAGAAAATTCAGAGGTTTGCCACCTTTTGAAGCTGGTTTTCCAGCTACGAGGAAAGACTAAGGTAGCTGAACCTGACATCCCTGGAAAACAGAGGAGTAAGGGGAGACATGGTCACTACCTACAAAATTCTCAAGGGAATTGACAGGGTGGACAAGGACAAACTATTTAGCACGGGTGAAACAAACAAGGGGGACTCAAGTGGAAACTTAGTATCGAAATAAGCCACAGAGACATTACAAAATTTTTTTTCAGTGTCAGAGTAGTTAACAGATGGAATGCATTAGGTAGTGATGTGGTGGAGGCTGACTTCATACGCAGTTTCAAATAAAGATATGATAGAGCCAAGTAGGCTGAAGAATCTGTACATCAGTTGATTTAATGTTGTGAAGCGGGACCAAAGAGCCAGAGTTCAACCCCCGCAAGCACAAGTAGGTGAGTACACACACACACACACGTGTACACGACCCCCCAGGGGGTCTAGTAGCTGAATGGACAGTGTAAACGACTCGTTATTCTGTGGCCCGAGTTCGATTCCCGGACCAGGCAGAAACAAGTGGGCAAAGTTTTTTCACCCTAAATGCCCCTATTACCTAGCAGTAAATAGGTAATTGGGAGCTAGACAGCTGTTACGGGGCTGCTTCCTGGTGTGTGTGTGTGTATGTGTGTGTGTGTACTCACCTAATTGTACTCACCTAATTGTGCTTGCGGGGGTTGAGCTTTGGCTCTTTGGTCCCGCCTCTCAACTGTCAATCAACTGGTGTACAGTTTCCTGAGCCTACTGGGCTCTATCATATCTACATTTGAAACTGTGTATGGAGTCAGCCTCCACCACATCACTGCCTAGTGCATTCCATTTACTAACTACTCTGACACTGAAAAATTTCTTTCTAATGTCTCTGTGGCTCATTTGGGTACTCAGCTTCCACCTGTGTCCCCTTGTTCGCGCCCCTCCAGTGTTGAATAGTTCATCCTTGTTTACCCGGTCAATTCCCCTGAGGATTTTGTAGGTTGTGATCATGTCCCCCCTTACTCTTCTGTCTTCCAGTGTCGTAAGTTGCATTTCCCGCAGCCTTTCCTCATAACTCATGCCTCTTAGTTCTGGGACTAGTCTAGTAGCATACCTTTGGACTTTTTCCAGCTTCGTCTTGTGCTTGACAAGGTACGGGCTCCATGCTGGGGCCGCGTACTCCAGGATTGGTCTTACATATGTGGTGTACAAGATTCTGAATGATTCCTTACACAGGTTCCTGAACGCCGTTCTGATGTTAGCCAGCCTCGCATATGCCGCAGACGTTATTCTCTTTATGTGGGCTTCAGGAGACAGGTTTGGTGTGATATCAACTCCTAGATCTTTCTCTCTGTCTGTTTCATTAAGTACTTCATCCCCTATTCTGTATCCTGTGTCTGGCCTCCTGTATCCACTGCCTAGTTAGATTACTTTGCATTTACTTGGGTTGAACTTCAACAGCCATTTGTTGGACCATTCACTCAGTCTATCTAGGTCATCTTGTAGCCTCCTACTATCATCCTCTGTTTCAATCCTCCTCATAATTTTTGCATCGTCGGCAAACATTGAGAGGAACGAATCTATACCCTCTGGGAGATCATTTACATATACCAGAAACAGTATAGGTCCAAGGACTGACCCCTGCGGGACTCCACTTGTAACGTCTCGCCAATCTGAGACTTCACCCCTCACACAGACTCGTTGTCTCCTGTTGCTTAGGTACTCCTCTATCCCCGGAGTACCTTCCCTTTCACTCCAGCCTGCATCTCCAACTTTCGCACTAGCCTCTTGTGTGGCACTGTATCAAAGGCTTTCTGACAATCCAAAAATATGCAGTCTGCCCACCCTTCTCTTTCTTGCCTTATTTTCGTTGCCTGGTCGTAGAATTCAAGTAACCCTGTGCGGCAGGACCTACCATCCCTGAACCCATGTTGGTGCTGTGTTACAAAGTTCCTTCGCTCCAGATGCTCCACTAGTTTTTTTCGCACAATCTTCTCCGTTGTGTGTGTGTGTTGTGTGTGTGTGTGTGTGTGTGGTGTGTGTGTGTGTGTGTGTGTGTGTGTGTGTGTGTGTGTGTGTGTGTG
>WNGS01164968.1:26989-48847 GCA_020271785.1 Procambarus virginalis
AGACACATTCCTCTCAATGTTTGCTGATAATGCCAAAATTATGAGAAGGATGAAGACAGAGGAGGACAGCATGAGGCTTCAAGAAGATCTAGCAACTGAAGGAATGGTCGAATAAATGGTTTAGAGTTTAACCCAACCAAATGTAATTAATGGAGATAGGTGTACGGAGCAGGAAGCCAGATGCATGGTATCATTTTGGGAGATGAAATTCTTCAAGAGCTAAAATGAGCGAAAGATTATTTGTTGATATCACGCCAGACCTGTCCCCTGAAGCTCATATCAAGAGGATATCATCAACGACATATGCCAGACTGGGCAACATTAGACGGCCTTTAGAAACTTGTGTAAGGAATCATTCAGAACCTTGTATACCACGTATGTTAGACTAGTCCTGGAGTATGCAGCTCCAGTATGGAGTCCATATTTCGTCAGCACAATGAAACTAAATTGGAGAGGGTTCAGAGGTTTGCCACTAGACTAGTGCCCGAACTGAAGGGCATGAACCATGAGGAGAGACTACGGGAACTAAATCTCACGTCACTAGAAAACAGAGATTTAGGAAGACATGATCACCGCATATAAGATTCTCAATGGAATTTATAGGTTACAAATCAGTTTATTTAACACAAATTTGCCCACACACTAGGAGTCAGGTGGAAATTGAGTGCCCAAATGAGCCGTAAAGACATTAGACAGAATTGTTGTAATGTCAGAGTAGGTAATAAATGGTATACATTAGGAGTGAGGGGTGGAGGCAGACTCCAAAACATTTCAAGTGTAGATCTGGTAGAGAGCCCAATAGGCCCAGGAATCTGTACAAACCATTGATTGACTGTTGACAGGCAGGACCAGAGAGTCGAAGCTCAACGTCGGAAATTACCGACACCCCAGATACTAACCCTTGACACAATAAGATAAGATACGTTGTGTCAAGATACTAATCTAACTAACACATACTAACAGAAATTCTAGAACATGCTAAGGACGATTGCGTCATCCGCCACATGTACGCGGTGACTATTCCTTTGCCTAGCACTTGATAGAAACTCTGACTTCAATCTGCTTTCATTTGCGATTGATATCTTAGATAGAGTTTAGTAATGTTCATAGTAATTGAGAAGAATAAATTCGCATACAATTAGCATTTACCTCCTTTCTTGGTAAATTTGCACCGAAAATTTGTGCCGAGACTATCAGCTGATGAGATGGGGAGCGCCGCGCCATGAGGCGCAGTTGCTGAGCACCTGGCGAGGGAGGTGGACGCATCACCGCGCTCTCCAGATAGACGCCATATTTGTGCTTATAGCCGCAGAATTGTCTCACTCAGAGGTGCAAATAGTGCAGCAAAGTCGGGCCGTTGAACGGATTACCACATATCAAGCTGTCGCATTCTCCAAGGACGTGTCCCGGTTGAATCATATTTTATTTCCTTGTGAGCTACTAACATTGAAATTTCAACCTGGGTTACAAGGCATAATTAACACAAACCCCCCAGTAAACCTCTCTCCCTTTTATTGGGTATCATTCCTATGTTATATTGTCAATATAGTTGGCTGTTGCAGTTGGTGCATAGTATTACCCCGGCAGATCTACGTTGGCGACGTGAGAGATGGATCTACCGGATTCAACACGTTGGAGTTCAGGGCTGGAGTACAGGACGCAGTGACCACAGAGTCAACATTACTGTATAACCCACCTGATGAAATTTTATTTAACTAATAGGTTGTAGTGTATTCTACTAACTCTTTAACCCTCATTTATTTATGAATATCGTTATTAAAATTATTCAACATTATATGCACTAGATAGTCCTAGCATTACTAGGTCTACCCCCCAAAAAGTGTGTAGGGAAATAATCCATTAATATCTAGAATTTTTTCAGTCCATTTCTCTAATTTGATTTAAATCAATTATTTAATTTATGATATCAGATTATATGTTGGAGAGTTTCCCCCGACATCAACCCCCGCAAGCACAACTAGTGATTAAATTAGATGAGTACACACACAAAAACACACTTACACACACATACATCACTTCATCAAGAGATGAAGAGAGACTACAAGACGAACTGGAGGGTTAGTCTAGAAAATGGGTACTAAATCAAGAAAGTGTAAAGCAATGAAATTAGGAGAAGGGAGCAGAAGGCTGCACACAAGGTACCATCTGGGAGGTGAAATCCTGCAAGAGTCTAATAGTGAGAAGATCTGGGGGTTGATATCACCCTGAACTTGTCCCCAGAAGCCCACATCAAAAGGATATCATCAGAGGCATATGATAGATTGGCCAATATAAGAACTGCTTTAATAAACTTCTGTAAGGAATCGTTCAGGACCTTGTATACCACTTATGAAAGACCAATCCTAGATTCCCTGCATTGTTAAACACAAGGCAAATTTAGAGAAAATTCAGAGGTTTGCCACCTTTTGAAGCTGGTTTTCCAGCTACGAGGAAAGACTAAGGTAGCTGAACCTGACATCCCTGGAAAACAGAGGAGTAAGGGGAGACATGGTCACTACCTACAAAATTCTCAAGGGAATTGACAGGGGGACAAGGACAAACTATTTAGCACGGGTGAAACAAACAAGGGGGACTCAAGTGGAAACTTAGTATCGAAATAAGCCACAGAGACATTACAAAATTTTTTTTCAGTGTCAGAGTAGTTAACAGATGGAATGCATTAGGTAGTGATGTGGTGGAGGCTGACTTCATACGCAGTTTCAAATAAAGATATGATAGAGCCAAGTAGGCTGAAGAATCTGTACATCAGTTGATTTAATGTTGTGAAGCGGGACCAAAGAGCCAGAGTTCAACCCCCGCAAGCACAAGTAGGTGAGTACACACACACACACACGTGTACACGACCCCCAGGGGGTCTAGTAGCTGAATGGACAGTGTAAACGACTCGTTATTCTGTGGCCCGAGTTCGATTCCCGGACCAGGCAGAAACAAGTGGGCAAAGTTTTTTCACCCTAAATGCCCCTATTACCTAGCAGTAAATAGGTAATTGGGAGCTAGACAGCTTTACGGGGCTGCTTCCTGGTGTGTGTTGTGTATGTGTGTGTGTGTACTCACCTAATTGTACTCACCTAATTGTGCTTGCGGGGGTTGAGCTTTGGCTCTTTGGTCCCGCCTCTCAACTGTCAATCAACTGGTGTACAGTTCCTGAGCCTACTGGGCTCTATCATATCTACATTTGAAACTGTGTATGGAGTCAGCCTCCACCACATCACTGCCTAGTGCATTCCATTTACTAACTACTCTGACACTGAAAAATTTCTTTCTAATGTCTCTGTGGCTCATTTGGGTACTCAGCTTCCACCTGTGTCCCCTTGTTCGCGCCCCTCCAGTGTTGAATAGTTCATCCTTGTTTACCCGGTCAATTCCCCTGAGGATTTTGTAGGTTGTGATCATGTCCCCCCTTACTCTTCTGTCTTCCAGTGTCGTAAGTTGCATTTCCCGCAGCCTTTCCTCATAACTCATGCCTCTTAGTTCTGGGACTAGTCTAGTAGCATACCTAGGACTTTTTCCAGCTTCGTCTTGTGCTTGACAAGGTACGGGCTCCATGCTGGGGCCGCGTACTCCAGGATTGTCTTACATATGTGGTGTACAAGATTCTGAATAATTCCTTACACAGGTTCCTGAACGCCGTTCTGATGTTAGCCAGCCTCGCATATGCCGCAGACGTTATTCTCTTTATGTGGGCTTCAGGAGACAGGTTTGGTGTGATATCAACTCCTAGATCTTTCTCTCTGTCTGTTTCATTAAGTACTTCATCCCCTATTCTGTATCCTGTGTCTGGCCTCCTGTATCCACTGCCTAGTTAGATTACTTTGCATTTACTTGGGTTGAACTTCAACAGCCATTTGTTGGACCATTCACTCAGTCTATCTAGGTCATCTTGTAGCCTCCTACTATCATCCTCTGTTTCAATCCTCCTCATAATTTTTGCATCGTCGGCAAACATTGAGAGGAACGAATCTATACCCTCTGGGAGCTCATTTACATATACCAGAAACAGTATAGGTCCAAGGACTGACCCCTGCGGGACTCCACTTGTAACGTCTCGCCAATCTGAGACTTCACCCTCACACAGTCTCGTTGTCTCCTGTTGCTTAGGTACTCCTCTATCCACCGGAGTACCTTCCCTTTCACTCAGCCTGCATCTCCAACTTTCGCACTAGCCTCTTGTGTGGCACTGTATCAAAGGCTTTTTGACAATCCAAAAATATGCAGTCTGCCCACCCTTCTCTTTCTTGCCTTATTTTCGTTGCCTGGTCGTAGAATTCAAGTAACCCTGTGCGGCAGGACCTACCATCCCTGAACCCATGTTGGTGCTGTGTTACAAAGTCCTTCGCTCCAGATGCTCCACTAGTTTTTTTTCGCACAATCTTCTCCGTGTGTGTGTTGTGTGTTGTGTGTGTGTGGGTGTGTGTGTGTGTGTGGTGTGTGTGTGTGTGTGTGTGTGTGTGTGTGTGTGTGTGTGTGTGTGTGTGTACTCACCTAATTGTGCTTGCGGGGGTTGAGCTTTATCTCTTTGGTCCGCCTCTCAACTGTCAATCAACTGGTGTACAGATTCCTGAGCCTACTAGGCTCTATCATATCTACATTTGAAACTGTGTATGGAGTCAGCCTCCACCACATCACTTCCTAGTGCATTCCATTTATTAACTACTCTGACCCTGAAAAATTCTTTCTAACGTCTCTGTGGCTCATCTCGGTACTGAGTTTCCACCTGTGTCCCCTTGTTCGTGTCCCACCCGTGCTGAAGAGTTTGTCTTTGTCCACCCTGTCAATTCCCCTGAGAATTTTGTAGGTGGTTATCATGTCTCCCTTACTCTTCTGTTTTCCAGGGATGTGAGGTTCAGCTCCTTTAGCCTTTCCTCGTAGCTCAATCCTCTCAGTTCCGGGACGAGCCTGGTGGCATACAGCTGAATCTTCTCTAACTTTGTCTTGTGTTTAACTAGGTATGGACTCCAGGCTGGAGCTGCATACTCCAGGATTGGTCTTACATAAGTGGTATACAGGGTACTGAAAGATTCCTTACACAAGTTTCTAAAGGCAGTTCTTATGTTGGCCAGTCTAGCATATGCCGCTGATGATATTCTTTTGATGTGGGCCTCTGGGGACAGGTTCGGTGTGATATCAACCCCCAGATCTTTCTCTCTATTTGACTCTTGCAGGATTTCACTCCCAGATGATACCTTGTGTTCAGCCTCCTGCTCCCTTCGCCTAATTTCATCACCTTACACTTTCCCGAGTTGAACTTTAGCAGCCATTTTCTAGACCATTCCTCCAGTTTATCCAGGTCATCCTGTAGTCTCTGTCTATCTTCATCCGTCTTGATTCTTCTCATAATTTTTGCATCATCAGCAAACATTGAGAGGAATGAGTCTATACCCTCCGGAAGATCGTTGACATATATTAGAAACAGGATGGGTCCAAGTACTGAGCCCTGTGGGACTCCACTGGTGACATCTCGCCACTCTGATGTCTCCCCCCTCACCGTTACTCGCTGTTTCCTGTTGCTTAAGTACTCCCTTATCCACTGGAGCACCTTCCCTTTTACTCCTGCCTGTTGCTCCAACTTTTTTAACAGCCTTTATGGGGTACTGTGTCAAAGGCTTTTTGGCAATCCAGGAAAATGCAGTCGGCCCACCCTTCTCTTTCCTGCCTAATTTTTGTTGCCTGGTCATAAAATTCTATTAAACCTGTGAGGCACGATTTACCATCCCTGAACCCATGTTGGTGGTGCGTTACAAAGTTATTTCCCTCCAGATGCTCTACGAGCCTTTTCCTCACGATCTTCTCCATCACCTTGCATGGTATACAAGTTAAGGAAACTGGCCTGTAATTCAGTGCCTCTTGCCTGTCACCCTTTTTGTATATTGGGACCACGTTAGCTGTCTTCCAACTTTCTGGTAAGTCTCCTTTCCAGTGACCTGTTATACACCATAGAGAGTGGCACACTTAGTGCTTCTGCACCTTCCTTTAGTATCCATGGTGAGATTCTGTCAGGCCCAACAGCCTTTGTCACATCCAGCTCCAGCAGACACCTTTTGACCTCATCACTGGTGAGGTCAAATTCCTCCAGGGTTGCTTGGTTTCCGCCTCCTCATTTAGTGCAGGGGCTTCTTCTTGTTCTATTGTGAAGACCTCCTGGAATCTCTTGTTGAGTTCTTCACACACCTCCTTGTCATTCTCTGTGTATCTGTTCTCCGCTTTTCGCAGCTTCATCACTTGTTCCTTCACTGCTGTTTTCCTCCTGATGTGGCTGTGGAGCAGCTTTGGTTGGGTCTTGGCTTTACTCGCGATGTCATTTTCAAACTGTCTCTCTGCTCCCTCCTCACTCTGAGATACTCTTTCTGGCCCTCTGGTATCTCTCCCTGCTCTCTGGTGTTCTATTATTTCTGTAGTTTCTGCATGTTCTTTTACTCAGTGTCTTCGCTACCTTGCATTCCTGGTTGAACCATGGGTTTCTGTGTTGTTTTTCGTGTTTCTCCTTTGGACGGGGATAAACCTGTCTGCAGCTTCCTGGTACTTCAGGATGACAAAATCCATCATGACCTGCACATTCTTGTCTCTAAGTTCTGTTTCCCATGGTATTCCTCTGAGGAAGTTCCTCATCTCGTCATATTTTCCTCTTCGGTAATTCAGTCTTTTTCCCTCCACTCCCATCCTTGGATAGGTTATCCCTACCTCCACCAAGTGCTCAAAGGTCAGTACACTGTGGTCACTCATTCCAATGGGGGCTTCAACTTTGACTTCCCTTATTTCTGACTCATTCAGGGTGAATATCAAGTCGAGGCTTGCTGGTTCATCATTGCCTGTCACTCTTGTGGGTTCCTTGACATGCTGGCTCAGAACTTGCTTGTTGCCACTTCCAAGAGTTTAGCTCTCCATGTATCTGCACCACCATGTGGGTCCCCATTCTCCCAGTCTATCTTTCCATGTTTGAAATCGCCCATGATTAAGAGTCTCAGGCCATTCCTGCAGGCAACGGAAGCTGTTCTCTCTATTATATTAATGGTTGCCATGTTGTTCCTATCAAACTCCTGTCTAGGTCTTCTGTCATTTAGGGGAGGGTTGTAAATTACTGCCACTATTATCTTAGGTCCACCCATTGTTATAGTTCCTGTTATGGAATCTCTGAATCCGTCACAGCCCGGAATTTCCATCTCATGAAAACTCCAGTCCTTCCTTATCAGCACGGCCACTCCTCCACCTCCTCTCCCTTCCCTCTCTTTCCTTACTATATAGTAGTCCTTTGGAAACACAGCATCTGTTATGACTCCTGACAATTTTGTTTCCGTAAGTCCTATTACATCAGGGTTTTTTTCGGGTTGTGTGTGTGTGTGTGTGTGTGTGTGTACTCACCTATTTGTGCTTGCGGGGGTTGAGCTCTGGCTCTTTGGTCCCGCCTCTTAACTGTCAATCAACTGGTGTACAGGCTCCTGAGACTATTGGGCTTTATCATATCTACCCTTGAAACTGTGTATAGAGTCAGCCTCCACCACATCACTGCCTAATGCAATCCATTTGTCAACTGCTCTGACACTAAAAAATTTCTTTATATTATCCCTGTGGCTCATTTGGGCGCTCAGTTTCCACCTGTGTCCGCTAGTGCGTGTGCCCCTTGTGTTAAATATCCTGTTTTTATCTACCCTGTCAATTCCTCTGAGAATCTTGTACGCGGTGATCATATCCCCCCTAACTCTTCTGTCTTCTAACGACGTGAGGTTTAATTCCCATAGTCTCTCCTCGTAGCTCATACCTCTCAGCCCGGGTACTAGTCTGGAGGAAAACCTTTGAATTTTTTCCAGTTTAGTCTTATGCTTGACTAGATATGGACTCCATGCTGGGGCTGCATACTCCAGAATTGGTCTGACATAGGTGGTATACAAAGTTCTGAATGATTCCTTGCACAAGTGTCTAAATGCCGTTCTCATGTTAGCCTACCTAGCATATGCCGCTGATGATATCCTCTTGATATGGGCTTCAGGGGGTCAGGTCTGGCGAGATATCAACCCCCAGGTCTTTCTCTCTCTCTGACTCTTGAAGAACTTCATCTCCCAAATGATACCTTGTAACTGGCTTCCTGCTCCCTACACCTGTCTTCATTACATTGCATTTGCTTGGGATAAACTCTAACAACCATTTGTTCGACCATTCCTGCAGCTTGTCCAGGTCTTCTTGAAGCCTCAAGCTGTCCTCCTCTGTCTTAATCCTTCTCATAATTTTGGCATCGTCAGAAAACATTGAGAGGAATGAGTCTATACCCTCTGGGAGATCGTTTACGTATATCAGAAACAGGATAGGACCGAGTACAGAGCCCTGTGGGACTCCTCTGGTGACTTCACGCCAATCTGAGGTCTCACCCCTCACTCTAACTCTTTGCTTCCTATTGCTTAGATATTCCCTTGTCCAGGGAGCACATTACCAGTTACTCCTGCCTGTCTCTCCAGCTTATGTACCAGCCTCGTATGGGGAACTGTGTCAAAGGCTTTCCGATAGTCCAAGAAATGCAGTTCGCCCATTCTTCTCTTTCTTGCTTAATCTTTGTCACCTGATCGTAGAATTCTATTAAGCCAGTAAGGCAAGATTTACCCTCTCTGAACCCATGTTAGCGATTTATCACGAAGTCCCTTCTCTCCAGATGTGTTACTAGATATTTTCTCACGATCTTCTCCATGTGTGTGTGTGTGTACTCACCTAATTGTGCTTGCGGAGGTTGAGCTCTGGCTCTTTGGTCCCGCCTCTCAACCGTCAATCAACAGGTGTACGATCTTCTCCATTCAGGTGTACGATTTTCTCCGTCTTCTTTAAAATGCATTTTGAAGAAGACGATGAATGAATGACATTGATGATGATAAAAGCCACTCACTAATAATCCAAACATTGATGCCGGTGGTGTCTGTCATACACATTCATTTTCAGATATACAACTGTTTACATACACTAATACATATATGATTGTATTGCTAAGTGGCACAAATCATTCACTGTAGACGAACACAACATGTGTTTCTAAACTGTAAACTACAGCCTCACTGGACATAACGTTTCCAGAAGAGACAGAACTTTTTCCTTAATAAAAGGTAAACTTTTCATGCTGTTTGGCTTTACAATGTGGTTTTCCAAGTGGTCGTTATATCTTAAGTGGGAGAGACGAGGCAACTTAAAGTGGCTTTACGTACGCCGTCCGTAAAAAATGTTTCAGGGTGTTTAAAAAAAAATAATCAGGTTTACGAAACGGCAAGGCACTTCGAAGCACCAATATAAACTAATACACTACTTAGTATTACGTTCAAATTTTACATTCAAATACAGTATTATTAACAAGTATGATGCAGCCCGTTCTCTCGTTTAACCACTCCGTAAAACAATTCAACTGTTTTTCTTATCCGTAAATGTCTGACTCCAAACAGCCCACTTAAGCTAGCGAGGCTGATCAACAGACAACGTCAATAATCGGTTGTTTTAATTTTCACTCACACCTGGCATTTTTTTATGGATTAGTTAATTCCGTAAACAAATTACTTCGTTTTAGATAGATGAGAGGACGGGGTTGTATAATGAGGGAGTACTTTAAGTCTGGTGTATAATGAAGGAGTACTTTAAGACTGGTGTATAATGCAGGAGTACTTTAAGACTGGTGTATAATGCAGGAGTACTTTAAGACTGGTGTATAATGAAGGAGTACTTTAAGACTGGTGTATAATGAAGGAGTACTTTAAGACTGGTGTATAATGAAGGAGTACTTTAAGACTGGTGTATAATGAAGGAGTACTTTAAGACTGGTGTATAATGAAGGAGTACTTTAAGACTGGTGTATAATGAAAGAGTACTTTGAGAATCTGATTCATTGTATGAGGAAGTCATGGTAATTATCAGGTGAAACACTAAATCATTACGACTATATATAGAACTTGGAATGAATCAGGATAAGGATTTAGGGTGGGACGGTGGGAAAGGAATAGTGCCCAACCACTTGGACGGTCGGAGATTGAACGCCGACCTGCATGAAACGAGACCGCCGCTCTACCGTCCAGGCCAAGTGGTTGGGCAAAGAAATGAAAGAAATTATAAGGAGAAAGTGCTAAGCCAGGATGATTATATCCCACGTGAGAAGAATAAGAGAACAAGATAGGAGCTCGGGTAAATAGATGGATGGAAGGGAACGATGCCTAACTACTTGGGCCATCTGGGATCGAACGCTAGCCTGTAGAAAATTTGACCGTAGCTCTACCGACCATTCCACGTTGCTAGTGTTTTCTACAAGGGTTCTTTACGACACTGATGTTTGTTCTGCAAGAGAACGTCAAGACACTGATATGTGTTCTGCAAGAGAACATCAAGACACAGACGTGTGTTCTGCAAGAGAACGTCAAGACACTGACGTGTGTTCTGCAACAGTACGTCAAGACACTGACGTGTGTTCTCAAGAGTACGGCAAGACACTGACGGGTGTTCTGCAAGAGTACAACAAGACACTGACGTATGTTCTGCAAGAGAACGTCAAGACACAGACGTGTGTTCTCAAGAATACAGCAAGACACTGACGTGTGTTCTGCAAGAGTACATCAAGACACTGACGTGTGTTCTGCAAGAGTACATCAAGACACTGACGTGTGTTCTGCAAGAGAACGTCAAGACAGACGTGTGTTCTCAAGAATACAGCAAGACACTGACGTGTGTTCTGCAAGAGTACATCAAGACACTGACGTGTGTTCTGCAAGAGTACATCAAGACACTGACGTGTGTTCTGCAAGGGTACATCAAGACACTGACGTGTGTTCTGCAAGAGAACGTCAAGACACAGACGTGTGTTCTCAAGAGTACATCAAGACACTAATGAGTGTTCGACAGGAGAACTTTAGGTCAATAATAAGATATTCTTCTGTAGAGTTGAAAGAAAATAATTATAATTGTTCTCACAGTTTTATTAATAACCTGGAGCCCTCTGTCACACAGATCATAACGAACAAACAATCAACAAGGGCGAAGCTCACTCATATGTCCTCATAAAAAAGGAAAACTACCGAGTTAAATCTGTTGTGACCTCGAACTTTGAACTTTTAGACCTGGGCCGAGTGTTGGGCGGTGGGTGGATCCTCTCTCTCTCTCTTTATCTTAGTGTGGTCAGGTTGCGTTGAGGAGCGGTCGCAAACAGCTGAATTTAAGACAATAATAATGGGTTATCAATGGCTTTACAATGACTCTTAGCGTTGGCAGCTAGTAATTAGTCTCACCGGCCAAAACAACTATACCCCTGTGTCTCCACGCCCAGGACTGGCCTGATGAAGACCTGCCTCGCTGTACTCAGCGAGGGTGAGGCTGGACGGGGCCGGGGGAGAGCCTCTCGGTGACCCGGTAACAATGCCTGGGCTCTCAACCTTGACACTAACAATACCTGCATTAGCGAAGCCATTCACATAAATCAGCGTGCCGGCCTCGGGAGACTCTACAGAGGGGTCAGGGAGATAAGGTTGATGTTGTGGTGCTTCTCCCCGCTGGCTCCATACACTCAACACTGAGGGACTCCAGTTCTCCATTGTAATGGTCCTCCTATGGTAATCTCTCTCATTATGTCCATGTCTGCGTTCCATTATAGATGTCTCTTTGCTTCTCTGACTTTGTCCTCTCTATTTTATTTCTGAAAATTAATTTTGTTTACTATTTACATTAACAAATAATCAGTTCAAATGTCATAGAAATAGAATAATGTAGTTCAATTGCCCCCCAAAATGATTTTTATTTCAATCAGTGCATCAGCCCATCCTCCTGCTTAGAGTAGTACTTACAGTAACCTTGTGGACCACCGTACATTTATTGCCGTAATGAAGAATTAGAAAGTTGAAATTGGTACCACTGAGTTTGGCCAAACTGGAAAAAGGTTTTGTATTATAATTGCTAATATAACCGAACCTATCCTAACCAACCTAGGTTTAATATACCAAATATAGGCCTAGGTCTATTAGCATCTTACGCTTAACATAATAGACATATGTGTTATGCTAAGCCTAGGAATATTTTACTTTGGCTTTAAGCTATATTTTTCCCTGAGTCTATGAAGCGAAAAGTTCAAAATACAACTATCTAATTGCCCATCACGTTAATATATGAACGACTCCCCACATTGTTACACAAATTACAGGTGGAGAGGTTACTGAATACATACACCGTAGGCCTATATCGAGGTCACCCCCCCCCCTCCCCCGGAACCCTGACCCAGCCCAGGGGGGGAAACTCAACAACAGTGACCTAAATCCCGGATACCTATTTACTGCTAGGTGAACAAGGACATAAAGTGAAAGGGAACGTGACCAACCCTATCTGTCCTATTGTCCTTCCCCATTTCACGGGAGGGAACTCGAACCCGTGATTCCCGAATAGGAGTCGAGAACGAATTAAGCCTATTCAATCAAGAGGTGTTGAAGATAACAGAAACCGTGAGGGGTGTAGGTTATTATGTAATATGAGAAGTCATGGGTGATATCAGATGACGAGGGTGGTATCAGAAGAAGTGAGTGGTATCAGAAGAAGTGGGTGGTATCAGAAGAAGTGAGTGGTATCAGAAGACGTGGGTGGTATCAGAAGAAGTGAGTGGTATCAGAAGAAGTGGGTGGTATCAGACGACGTGGGATGTATCAGAAGACGACGGTGGTATCAGAAGACGACGGTGGTATCAGAAGACCTGGGTGGTATCAGAAGACGACGGTGGTATCAGAAGACATGCTAGGTATCAGAAGACGTTGGGGTATCAAAAGACCTGGGTGGTATCAAGATACATTAGGGAACTCAGAGACTTAAATATCATTGGAGATATCAAAAGACAAAGATTATACCAGAAGACTTGGGATACTAAAAACTTGAATGATATCAAATGACATGGGAGATATTATGAGATATTTGATATAATATTTAATATAAATAAAACTATTTTCAGCTGGAAAAATTATTTATCCAAAATTGGAAATTTGACAAATAAACACATGAGCCGAGGAAGGAGCAAGAGCTGAGCCCATAGATGGTGTCATCTGCTGGTGAATAGAGTTCGTCATGTAATGAACCAACCACAAGGAAAGTTGTTGTAGACAATGGTAATCTCTACTCAGAGATATAATAAAATAGGATAAATACCCCACACTTGTGTACTTGTGAGATTTATGTCAAGAAATTATATTACAAGAAATTACAAGTCTTTCTCACTCTCCTGAGTGCTTAATCAAGGTCTGAGTGTGTGGTTTGGACAAAGCTCATAATAAACGTAAGATTAGATGTTCACAAACACACACTCAGACCTCGACAAACACTCAGGAGAGTGCGAAAGACTGGGTGAAATTTCTTTACATAAATCTCACAAATACACAAGTTTTTATCCCAAGTTATTGTCTTAAGAATGAATACTTGTTCTTGTGAGTTTAAGCCTATTTTCTGTCGCAGGTTTGTAGGCTGCGACAGATATGTTTTCCTATCCGTCTTGAAATTAAGGTTAATTCCAAATAAACATTTATAGACTTATTAATTTATTGTTGATAATAATGATAATAAATTTATTCTTTACTTTATCATAAGCCCACAATCCGTGAACTAGAGTTATTTTATTTTGTCTTTTATGTTTAATTATTTAAGATAAATAGAGTTCAAGCTGTATTAAATACAGCCTATTGTATTTGCTTTGACTACAAATTAAAAATGTTTAGCATATTTTCTTGTAATGTTTTTTAATCGCTTTTCAAGCAATATATTTAATAATACGTTGATGATATTCGTTCTTATTTTTAATTCCCAGTCGCTAAAGATATTCATTAAATCCAATTTCTTTATTAGGTATTGTAAGTTATTATATTCCATAGTCCTAAATCACAATATAGCTTTCAAAGTGTTTACTAAAAATCATACAATTGGACGCGGTTTAAAACACATTGAAACTTTACTTTTAGACCTCTGGTATTGTTTACCTTTTGAAAGGTTCTGACTGTAATATTCTGTACGAGAGGTGGGGGGGGGGGAACCAGACCATAAGTTAAATACTGTATTTGTGAGTATTCATGGTATTACTTGCTGTAAAGGTTTTATTGCTCAGGCAAGTTGTGTTCTGTGTTGTATGTGATCACTGTGAGGGCGTGAGGCACTCCTCTCACCCACTCTGAGTTCACTGCTTACTTAAGACTCTTCGGTTCAACCACTTGGGCTGGACGGTAGATCGATGGTCTCGCTTCATGCTGGTCGGCGTTCAATCCCTGACCGATCAAGTGGTTGGGCACCATTCCTTTCCTTCCGTGCTTATCTTTCCCTTCCATCCTTTCCAATCCTTATCCTGATACCTCCAAGTGCTATACTGTCGTAAAGGCTTGGCGCTTTTCCATGACAGTTCTCTTTTCTTCTGACTCTTCGAGAATGAATCGTAACGTTTTAGAATATTTGTAGATCGCAACAAAAAATTGTCTTCTGCTCTTATATTCTTAGGTCTTTTTATATATAATTTTCATTTTGCGAGATTTTTTTATTATATATCAGTTAGTTGGGTTATTAATTGCTTAGTCATTTAATTGATTATGATTATTACATAAAGTATATATAAGGAAGTTTGTATAGGTAATTTTTAAATTTTATTAATTTTTAGCTTTCATAGCAATAATGGCTATGTATATATGGTATATATATGGTATATGTATAATGGCAATAATGTATTATCATCGAGAGTTTGAAGATGTACCTCTTTCCCTTGATTTTAATATTTATCACAAGATTAGGGATTCCCACAGGAACATCAATCTCCCAACAAAGGAAATTATACAGAAGCACCATTCTGTCTTCTAAGCTCACAGCGGCAGCTAAGAATGTTCTTGAGAATAAAGAAATAGTTGTCAGAAGAGTTGATAAGTCGCCAGTATGTCATCCTAAAAAAGGATGAGAATATTCAGTAAATAAATCCCATTCCCTAGAACCAAACTTCATTCCAAAGGAGCATTGGGGACTGGACAAGAAGGTGAACATCTTGGTGGAACTCAAACCTGGAAATATATATATATATATATATATATATATATATATATAATATATATATATATATATATATATATATATACATATATATATATATATATATATATATATAGATATATATATATATTATATCTATATATATATATATATATATAAATATATATATATATATATATATATATATATATATATATATATATATTATATATATATATATATGTATATATATATGGGAATGTCATGCCCACAAACCTGGAAACCCGCTTCGAATGAGCATCTGCTCTACGGATTGGGTAGTTTTGGGTAGTAATTCTACGTTTTATCCCGAAACGCTTTGCGTGCAAGAGGCTTTACAAGAATGTTAATTAAACTTATTTTCTATATTCTCTGTTAACCCCCAATGTAACTTCTTGTAAATAAATAAATAAATAAATAAATATGTAGGAGACTCAACACTTTGCTGACTCTATACGTGCCTTGCATCTTCAGCCTTAAGTCTCCAAAGGTATTTGTGGACTTCGTGCAAGGTTGTTTGTTGTTTAAGATTCGCTACTTGGAACAAATAGTTCCAAGTAACACGGCCTATGGTGTGCCCGTAGTGATAACGTGCAAGGATTGCAGTCACTGGATGTGATATCGTCCCTGGATATTGAGTCGCTCTTCACCAATGTTCCCCTGAATGAGACCATTGGAATGATAATCGAGAGAGATTATCTGGACCCAGTTTGTATTCTTGGCCTCCCAGAAGGCATACTTATGAAACAACATGAAGCCTGCACTAATGAGGCACACCTCACGAGCGCTGACGGGCTCATGTGGAATCGGCTCTAATACACAATGTACCCAACATGAACTTGAGTCGTGGCTTTGTTGCTGTGGACTCTTCCCTTTCACAGTATATACTCAAATGCTCTAAACTTTCTAACAAACGCGACCTAACATAAGCCTACCCCTTCTATTTTCTTTCTTTCTCTTTCGTTTTCTTTCTCTCTTCTCCTATGCTGCCTAGCTATCCTGTTCTTATTCCTATCTCCTTCTCATTCGGTGGTTATAATAGGAGCTGCCTCGTATGGGCCAATAGGCCTTCTGCAGCTCTTATTATTATTACTATCCCCTCTACTACACCTTACTTTGCTCCTCAGCTCTCTCTTGCCTATTTATTGCCTGTCTCTACTTCCTCATCACAATCGACTTGAGAATGGTCCAGGATGGACCGAAACGTCGTCGTCCCTTCACCTTTTAGTGTGTGGTCTGGTCTACATACTTTAGCCACGTTATTGTGACTCATCGCCTGCATATGGATACCACACGAAAGCGTCTTACCCTGTTTAATTTCTTCGATGCTCTACCTTCCTTTAAACAGCCTTTTCGCGCCTTTGAATCTTCCCTTCTTGCCGCCAAGCGTCGAAAGAACCAGCTCAGGTTTCTTAAAGACTGTCTTGCTGAGCAAGTTCTCCCTCTTTCTTTATCTCACTTTCTCCAGTTCAACACTTCGGGATCTCCTTTTCCTGAACATGCCCGCCTTCTTCTTCAAGAACTTATTCACGCCACCTTGCAAGTTGACGAGGCTTTTCTAGCTGTTCGTCAACATCAACGCTTTCTGTCCTCTTCTCTTCCCAGTGATCTATGCAATATCCTATTTCCAATTGCATTTGACACTGCTCACGTCTCCTCTTCCCACCACTCCTGCACACTACACAACAAACTTCAACGCCTGATCTCCAACAGTCCTTGGGCCAAATACTCTCTCTCTGACTGTGTTACCAACCTTTCATCCTACTCTCTTTCTAGGCACCAGCAAGAACTTCTTGGCCTTGGTTTGTCTTTTGCTACTTCCCCTGGCCCACGCTGTGGCATTGATCTCATTAGTTCCTTTGACAGGTTTGTCAATTCTAACTCTAGTACTCTTTCGGACCTGTCTGCCTTTAGAGGGGCCCTTATCCCCGTTCTTGACAGCTTGTTTTCTAAAAATCACCACCTTCCTCGTCGCTTCCAGCTTGCCCTTGCCTCCCTGAAATCTAACAACTCTATTCTTATCCTTCCTTCCGACAAAGGCAATTCGGTGGTTGTCCTTGACCGTGAGGACTACCTCCGAAAAGCAGATGTCTTGCTCTCTGACTCTCGCACTTATGCTCCTCTGACTTCTAACCCTTTGGATCGCCTCAAAACTTCCTTTAACCGCAAACTAAGACAGCTCTCTAGTCTTTGTCCTCCTGACTTTGATCTCATTAAACGTTTCCGTGTCATCTGCCCTTCTCTTCCTTATTTCTATGGTCTTCCTAAGACTCATAAACCTGGTGTTCCTCTTCGTCCTATCATTTCTTCACGGGGCTCTGTCAGCTATCCTCTTGCCTCCTGGCTCGCTAAAACCCTGACGCCTTACCTTGGCACTTTTTCCCCTGCCCACCTTCGTCACTCTCAGGACTTCATAGAAAGACTGCGCCTGCAACCCTCTTGTAAGATGCTTAGTCTTGATGTCGACTCTCTGTTTACTAATGTTCCGCTCGATGACGTTCTCTCTTTCCTTAGACAGAAGGCGTCAGAGGGCCTTCTTCCTCTCCCTCTTCCCACTGACGTTTTCCTCGATCTCATTAGACTCTGTGTTGACTCTAACTCTTTCTCTTTCAACGGTAAATATTACACTCAAACTTTCGGGGTTGCTATGGGTTCCCCTCTCTCCCCTGTTCTTGCTAATTTCTACATGGAATACTTCGAAACTGTTCTTCTTCCTTCTATTGATACTCGTCCCTCTCTTTGGCTTCGCTATGTTGATGACATTTTTGCTTTATGGCCTCATGACCTTAATCTTTTCCAGCCTTTCCTCGCCTCTCTTAACAATCTGGCTCCTTCTATCCATTTCAAAGTTGAGTGGGAATCTAATTCCCTCCTTCCTTTTCTTGACGTTCATGTTCACAGCTCTGTGTCTGGGTTCTCTTTCTCTGTCTACCGTAAACCCATGCATAGTGGCATGTACATTCACTTCTTTTCCTACCATCCTCCTTCTGTTAAGAAAAGTGTCCTCGTCTCTCTCTTCCTCCGCGCTCTACGCATCAGCGACCCTCAGTTTCTTGATTCTGAAATTGCCTTTATCTACAAATCATTCTCTCGCCTTGGTTACCCTTTGCATTTCATCAACTGTGCCTACTCTCAAGCTAAACGAAATTTCTTTCATCCTAAACCTGCTTCCAACACTAGTAGCACTGTACTATGCCTTCCCTTCATATCTGAACTCAAAACTTTTACCAATACCTTTCGTCCTCTTGACATTAAACTCGCCTTTCGACAAACTAACACACTTCGTAGCAATCTAGTTCACACTGCTCCTCCTGCTTCTAATGCTGCTGGTGTCTACTCTATTTCCTGTTCGTCTTGTCCTCTCCAATACTTTGGCGAAACTGGCCGTACACTGAATGACAGACTTAAAGAACACAAGAGAAGTGTTAAGTCTGCAGACACTAACAATGCTCTCTTCTGCCATGTGAGGGATTCTAATCATCCCATTGATTGGTCTTCCTCCAAAATAATCTTTCCTGCCTCTACTCTACACAGACGCCGTCTTGTGGAATCGGCTCTAATACACAATGTACCCAACATGAACTTGAGTCCTGGCTTTGTTGCTGTGGACTCTTCCCTTTCACAGTATATACTCAAATGCTCTAATCTTTCTAACAAACGTGACCTAACATAAGCCTACCCCTTCTATTTTCTTTCTTTCTCTTTCCTTTTCTTTCTCTCTTCTCCTACGCTCCCTTGCTATCCTCTTCTTATTCCTATCTCCTTCTCATTCGGTGGTTATAATAGGAGCTGCCTCGTATGGGCCAATAGGCCTTCTGCAGCTCTTATTATTATTACTATCCCCTCTACTACACCTTACTTTGCTCCTCAGCTCTCTCTTGCCTATTTATTGCCTGTCTCTACTTCCTCATCACAATCGACTTGAGAATGGTCCAGGACGGACCGAAACGTCGTCGTCCCTTCACCTTCTAGTGTGTGGTCTATATATATATATATAGATATATATATAATATATATAATATATATATATATAGATATATATACATATATATATATATATATATATATATATATATATATATATATATATATATATATATATATATATATATATACTGGGCTCCACACCCAGTTGCTGGCAGTTGCTTGGCCATGACCCAGTGTGTTTGCCCCCTCTAAAGGACAATGCACAGTTTAACTCTCCCAACTGAGTTGAATTGGAAGGGGGTCCCAGCGGTCGGGCAGGACTCCACAAGCCTTGAGGTGCCAACAACTACTCCTAAAAGAGGTTTTTGTCGAGTATGCAACAAAAACTCCGCCATAAACTCCAACGGTGGTGTCATCCGCTTTCATACCTTCAACGAGGTAAGATGCAGTGGTTCCCACCAGCTTCCAAAGGAAGCAATGGCCAGCTGCCATTGACAGTTAGGGAAGAGACTCCCATTAACCTAATCTCATCTGCATACCTCACCCAAGCAATCATAGCGACGTCTGCTAGAACATTACCACACAACCCAAAGCAGCCCGCCCAAATGCAGCAGCCAAACTCTGTAATCTTCTGAAAAGGGTTAATGATGCGCCGGGAAACATTCAAGCGTGGCATAATGTCCTTCTGTTTGGCAATGTATGCCTCCCCGTCCCTCCAAGGAGGGACAAATCACTTGAATCCTCAGTCCAGAGGGCGATAAATGTATACCCAAGGGGGGATAACCTAGTTCGCCTGCCTCTCCGAGCAAAACACACCCATCGCAGAATGGTAACAACAACATACCAGAAACAAACAAAATCAGAGCACAAATCACCAAAAAAATTTAAGAGGGAAATACCGCAAGTGCTATTAGAGTCGCAGGCGAAGAGTCACAATAACGTGGCTGAAGTATGTTGACCAAACCACACACTAGAAGTTGAAGGGACGACGACGTTTCGGTCCGTCCTGGACCATTCTCAAGTCGCTTGTGATGAGGAGGTAGAGAACGGGAATAAATAGGCAGAGAGAGGTGAGGAGGAAAGTAAGGTGTAGAGAATAGTAGTAATAATGAGAACTGCAGAAGGCCTATTGGCCCATACGAGGCAGCTCCATTATAACCACCGAGGAAAGGTAATATGAATAAGCAGAGGATAGCAAGAGAGTGTAGGAGAAGACAATGAACAGAAAAAGGGGAGAAGAGAGAAAGAAAAAGGAAAGAGAAAGAAAGATAAATAGAAGGGGTAAGCTTATGTTAAGTCACGTTTGTTAGAAAGATTAGAGCATTTGAGTATGTACTGTGAAAGGGAAGAGTCCACAGCAACAAAGCCAGGACTCAAGTTCATGTTGGGTACATTGTGTATAAGAGCCGATTCTACAAGACGGCGTCTGTGAAGAGTAGAGGCAGGAAAGATTATTTTGGAGGAAGACCAATCAATGGGATGATTAGAATCCCTCACATGGCAGAAGAGAGCATTGTTAGTGTCTGCAGACTTAACACTTCTCTTGTGTTCTTTAAGTCTGTCATTCAGTGTACGGCCAGTTTCGCCAAAGTATTGGAGAGGACAGATAACAGGAAATAGAGTAGACACCAGCAGCATTAGAAGCAGGAGGAGCAGTGTGAACTAGATTGCTACGAAGTGTGTAGTTTGTCGAAAGGCAAGTAAGACTCTAACGCTATTAGAGTCCTCACCAGTGACGAGAAAATTGCTCCTCGAAACTCAGCCACAGCGCGGGCCCTGCAAAGCAAGCACCCACCCAGAGCCCGACAAGGCGACAACATCGTTCCGCCATCAGCCGACACCATTTCAGACCCATTAACCGTTGGTGAATCTGAGGTCTACAAAGCAGCCCTTTCTTTTCCACCTGGGTCAGCATGAGGCTTTACAGGGTTAAACCTCATCACATCAAGCAAATGTTAAATCCTGCAGTTGGTGATGCTGCACAAGATCTTCTTATGGAACTAACAAGGTTCGTTAACATGTGCCTGGCTGGTGATATACCTGAGGTCATCAGGCCTCTTTTTTGGTGCCTCCCTCTGTGCTCTCAAAAAGAAGGACGATGGAATCAGGCCAATCGCTGTTGGCAACACTCTCCGACGCCTGATTGCCAAGGCTGCTACGAGGGTTGTCAGCCAGCAAGCGGCTGAATTGCTGAAACCAATTCAGCTAGGATTGGAATCCCCCAAGGCTGTGAAGCGGCTGCCCATGCAGCACGAGCATACATCACCAACATTTCTGATGAAAAGGCCCTGCTCAAACTGGACTTTAAGAATGCCTTCAACATGGTCAGAAGAGATGCAGTACTTTGTGCCGTACATCGCCATTTCCGGCCCCTCTACCCGTTCATACTATCGTGCTACAGTGGTGAGTCAAAACTGCTCTTTGGTGAACATGAAATCAGATCATGTGAGGTGTTCAGCAAGGTGATCCTCTTGCTCCCCTTCTTTTCTGCTTAGTCTTAAAAGAAATCACCGAAAGCTTGTCCAGCGAGTTCAACATCTGGTTTTTGGATGATGGCACTATAGCTGGCACCGTAGACGACCTCTTGGTAGACATCAGGAAAATAAGGGAGCAAGAAGTAAGCCTGGGTCTCGTCCTGAACCCTTTCAAGTGTGAAGTAGTCTCCTCCAACCCAGACATCGTAGCTAGAATAAGGTCTGCCTTGCCTGGAGCCCATGTCATTAGGGCCGAGAACAGCACCCTCCTTGGAGCCCCCCTCGGGTCTAACGCTATTGAGGAGATCCTTGACAAGAAAATCGCAGACCTTAGGAGGATGGAAGACATAATAGGTGACATCGATGCCACGATGCTTTTTCTTCCCACCCAAAGCCTATCCCTTCCAAGGCTAACCTACTTTCTGAGGTG
>WNGS01164970.1:0-11619 GCA_020271785.1 Procambarus virginalis
CGGCTCCTCTTACATACCTGTAAATAAAAAATAATTACTGCACTTTATAGTATGTTAAAGTTTGCTAAAAGTTGGCCACTTTAATTATTAATATGTACTGTTCAGTATTAATGACATTTTATGCACTATGAAAAATAACACTAACACAAATATACAGTTGAACTTATAAAACTCAGACCACCACACAATGGAACCTTTTAAACAAAACACCAAATCCACCTATCACATCTAGATCGGTAGGTAAGGTAAGGTAATTTTCAAAAGAAGGCACCAAACCGGGAAGGCTATGTAGCACCATCAAAGTGCGAAATAATCAGAGGGCGCTAAATATCGCCAAGAATGCCAATACGAGAACAAAAACGCACAAGGCGAATGATATCAAAAGTATCCGATTCACCTAGAATTCTATCGAGGGACAAGTGACCGCGAGGGACGGTCGGAAAGCAAGACACACGCTCGTCCTGGAAGTCAGGACATTCAACAAGGATATGCACAACTGTAAGAGGGACAACGCAACTCGGACAATAAGGAGCAGGGCGGCGCTCCATTAAGTGACCGTGGGTTAAGCGAGTATGGCCAACCCGCAGCCGTGCCAAAGCCGTTTCCCACCGCCGGTTACGGTGGTAGGAGGAAGGCCACGGGGACACACTACGTTTGAGAGTACGCAGCTTGTTACGAACCACAGAGGACCAACAACCCTGCGAACAGCAAGGATGGAAGAATGAATAACAGGATAAAAGTCGGAATAAGGATACCTTTACAGGAGATGNTCCTACGCCTTGGTGCTTAATGATTTTTTACTTAAGGTAAGGTAATTATCAAAAGAAGGCACCAAACCGGGAAGGCTATGTAGCACCATCAAAGTGCGAAATAATCAGAGGGCGCTAAATATCACCAAGAATGCCAATACGAGAACAAAAACGCATAAGGCGAACGATATCAAAAGTATCCGATTCACCTAGAATTCTATCGAGGGACAAGTGACCGCGAGGGACGGTCGGAAAGCAAGACACACGCTCGTCCTGGAAGTCAGGACATTCAACAAGGATATGCACAACTGTAAGAGGGACAACGCAACTCGGACAATAAGGAGCAGGGCGGCGCTCCATTAAGTGACCGTGGGTTAAGCGAGTATGGCCAACCCGCAGCCGTGCCAAAGCAGTTTCCCACCGCCGGTTACGGTGGTAGGAGGAAGGCCACGGGGACACACTACGTTTGAGAGTACGCAGCTTGTTACTAACCACAGAGGACCAACAACCTTGCCAACGGGCAAGGATGGAGGAATGAATAACAGGATAAAAGTCGGAATAAGGAATACCTTTACGGGAGATGGGACAAGAACGGATAGCGTCCTTAGCGGCAGCATCCGCACGCTCATTGAAAGAAACACCAATATGGCTGGGAACCCAGCAAAACTCTACCGATTTAAATTTACTAGAAATAAGAAACAGCCAATGCTGAATCTCGATGACCACGGATGGACAGGATTAAAGGACCCTAGAGCCATGAGGGCACTACGAGAGTCAACTACAACCACAAAGGAGGAATGAGAATGAGAAAGCAAGAGACGGAGAGCATAGAGAATAGCATAAAGCTCCGCCGTAAAGACGCTAGCCTCCGAATGGAGGCGACACATATAAGTACGGTCAGGAAAAACAACAGAGTAGCCCACACCGTCCGCAGACTTAGACCCATCGGTGAAGATGGAAATAGAGTGGGAGTGCGAAGAAAAGTGCTCAAGGAAGAGGCTTTTCAGAATTGTAGGAGGGGTAAAGGCTGTAGTAATACAAGTCAAGGACGTACAAAACTTGGGAAGGGGGACTCTCCACGGAGGCAAGGAAGGAACAAAATGAGGAGAAACATTAGAAATATGAAAAGAAAGAGAATCCTGTAAGCGAGATAACCGGACAGAAAGTGGGAGACGATGAAGAGGAACAGGAGCTACAGGAGGAGAAAAGTCAAAGCACGACAGAGGCGAGAGGAAGGATGTTGTAAGGACCGCGCAAGATAACGAAAACAGTAGCGATCACGGCGGTCCTGAAGAGAGAGAAAGCCAGTGTCAACATACAAACTGAGGGCGGGAGTCGAACGAAAGGCACCAGAGCTGAGACGCAACCCAGTATGGTGCAAAGCATCAAGACGGCGAAGAGTAGAAGGAGAAGCAGAAGAGTAAGCAGGGCATAATCGAGTTTAGACAGGACGAGAGAGGAATGCAAATAGAGGAGCGTGCGCCTATCCGCTCTCCAAGAAGTATGGGACAAAACCTTAAGTAGGTTAAGGGCCTTAGAGCATACCAACTCGGAGGTAAGAGATATGGGCTGACCAAGACAAACGAGTGTCAAAGACTAACCCAAGAGCTTTGCGGAATCCCTGTACACAATGGGATGACCATAAAGCGACAAAGAGGGACGAAGAACGACATGCTTCCGAGTAAAAGTCATAGCACAAGTCTTAGACGCAGAGAACTTGAAGCCATGATCGGTGGCCCAAGACGACACGGCATCAATCGCAAGTTGAAGCCGCCGTTGAAGGAGAGGTGAATCATCACCCCGACAGCAAAGGGTAAGATCATCAACTTAGAGAGCAGAGAAGACGCCAGAAGGAAGAGAGGAAAGAAGACCGTTGAGGGCAACTAGAAAAAGAGTAGTGCTCAGAACACTACCCTGGGATACACCCTCATACTGCCGAAAAGGGGCAGAGAGAGCAGTACCAAGCCGCACACGAAAGGAACGACGAGAGAGGAAGCTCTGGAGGAAGAGAGGGAGGTTCCCACGAAGGCCAAAAGAATGAAGTTGAGACAGAATATGATACCGCCAGGTAGTGTCGTAAGCCTTTTCCAGGTCAAAAAGGACGGCAACAACGCAGGTCTTCGCAGTAAAAGAAGTACGAATATAGACCTCCAAGTTCACCAGGACATCCGTTGTTCTGCAGCACTTGCGAAAACCAAATTGAGAAGGGGAGAGGTGGTGACAGTGTTCTAAGAACCACATCAAACGAACGTTAAACATACGTTCAAAGAGCTTGCAGACACAACTCGTGATGGCAATAGGGCGGAAGTCCTTGGGGGATGACCCGAGAGACCCTGGTTTCCGAACAGGGAGGACAACAGCATCGAGCCAGTCTTCAGAGACCGACGACGACTCCCAGACCCGGTTGTACAGACTCAATAAATACTGAGACGTGCACGGAGGGAGATGGCGAAGCATTTCATAATGAACGCCATCGGAGCCCGCTGCCGTAGAACCGCAAAGGGCTTGGGCAGACTGAAGCTCAGAGAGAGAGAGAAGGGATCATTATTGGGAAGGTGAAGATAAGTACAGAAATTTAAAGGAAGAGAAAAGAGAAGAGGCTTACAAAGAAGGAAGGATTGGAGGAGATGAGAACCAGAACTAACAGGAGAAATGGGAACCCAGTTCGGTCGCAACCTGCAATGGGTCCGCCACAAGAGCACCATGGAGGCGAAAGACCGGTGAGACATCGGGAACGAACTTACCCGCAATCTTGCGGATACGTTTCCAGACCAGTGGGAGAGGAGTTTCAGACGTAACGGTGGAGACATAAGACGCCCAGCAAGCATGTTTAGCTGCACGGATGGTCCTACTGGCCACCGCACACGCCTTCCGAAACAAAAGAAAAGACTCAACCGTCTGCCGGCGGCGATGTTTCTTCCAGGCTGCACGCTTGCAGCGGACAGCCCGAGCACAGTCCATATTCCACCAGGGAACGCACTTCCGCGCTCCCCGAGAGGAAGAGCGAGGAATATAAAGTGGAGGGCTGCGTCAAAGACAGTGTCATGAAAAAGAAGGAAGGCGCGAGGGAGAGGCAGAATGGAGAGGTCGGAAATAGTAACACGGAGAGTAAAGAGGCGCCAGTCAGCCTCGGCAAACCGCCACCTAGGGAAGGAGAGAGGAGGGCGAAAAGAGAAAAAAGAAACAAGGATAGGAAAATGGTCACTGCCATGGAGGTGAGGCTCCACTGCCATGGAGCACAGAGAAAGATCAAGACAAGAAAGGGAGCGAGTCCGAGAATCCAAATGAGTGGGCTCACCAGAATTAAGAAGGGACAGGGAAGTAGAGAGGATGAAGTATATGTGCCTTATTCTACCTGCCCGATATAGCCGCAGTACCGTTATCACGTCACAATATGTACATGATAACGAATCAATTACTCATGATGATCATCAATTGCTGGTGATGATCAACCTGATCATCACCAACAATATCCTGACACACAGTACTACAATAACCGGAATTGGAAATATGAATATTGAACGTTGGTTTTGAGCGCAATTCAGGAAAAATTGCACATATTTGGAGTTTTAAATTACGACTTTTTATACTTTTTATTTATATATAAAAAAACAAAGTACAAAAACAGGCAACAAGTGCAAAACAACACATGAATACAAACAGTCGTGCTTATACATGAAACAACAAAGCAAGCACCATGAAACAGACATAATATACACACAAGAGGGCACAGTAAAGTGCACAGGATACAAACAAAGACAAACCCACAAACAGCGTGGGACAGAGAATGCATAAAGTATACAATAAAGAAATGACAAATACATTAACAAAAATGTACAAGAAAAAATTACACGAAGTTCACAACAAAAATTTACATAAAATACACATAAAGCCAACCACCCCTAGAAGGGGAGGAAAACAGAGCACAAGCTCGGGCAGTCCGACCCCGCACACAGAGCACAAGCTCGGGCAGTCCGACCCCGCACACAGAGCAGCAGAACCAAACACGAATGAGGACACCAACAACAAATGAACAGTAAACCCAAAAAATACACATAAGAACATAAATAGCATAAAATATGTACAAAAAATAAAATATTTACAAGGAAAAATAAAACACACACACACAATACATGCGATAAACACATGGAACAGCAACACACACAACCCACAACCAAACCACCCCACACCAACACGCCCACCACCTCAACACATGGGGCGCGTGCAAGAACAGGAAAGAAAGAACACCAAACATCCACAGCCACAACACAAATACATAACAGAGGCAAAGCACAAAACAAATTGCAAACATATCAGAACTGGCCCACGCAGGAGCCAAGGACAAACACCATGCATACGCACAGACAATTACATCCACCTGTGCTCGCAGGCACCAGGAAAACAATACACACAACACAGACAGAAACCAACCACACGGATCACTCATACTTAACCGGGTACTCCTAAGCCGGAAATCGTAAGCAGTAAGCATCCCATAGAGCTAGGTCGTCCTCAGTAACCGGATGTCCAGGAGTCGCAATAGGCTGAGGCATCAAATCCGGCACTCTAATGATAAAACACCGCGCTTGTGGAACCCAGATGGTAGAAGGGGGACCACGGAACAGGATGCACCAGGTCATCACACTCAAAATTCATAGACGTAGAGCCATCAAACATCTCACCGGACGAGAGGACGAAAGGGAAGGGTTTTCCCTTAGGTGGCCCTATGTAGTTGTAATGGCTTGGCTTTTTCCCCTGATAATTCTCTTCCCTTCCCCTAGGTGGCCGGCCACAGGGCCGCACACCTGGCTGCACACCGGGCCGCCCAACAGGGCGCGCACTTTGTCCTACGCCGGGAGTCGCACAAAGCCCTGTGGAGGGGAGGAATCGCAGACGCCGCAGGGTGCCCCCACCAACCGGAATAGGCGCAGAGGTCTCCCGCCGCACATACTTCGACAGCACCACCACGAGGTCGTGGTTACCAGGGGCATCCGCCTACTGAGGAGAGCCACCAGCAGGGGGCACAGGGTCCGACACAGAAGGGACCACAGGAGGCAGCACAATGCCACCCACAGCATCATCATCCATAACGTCACGCTCCTCAGCCCACGTCCGGCGAGGCGACGCATCCCGATCCATACGAGAGTGCTTAGTAACAGGCCGTTGATCGTCGGAACTGTCATCCCCTACAAGCGGTGCCCAAGAAGAACCGTTGGCAGGCTGCCCCAAAGCCGGGGTAGCACGACCACGCAGAACGGCAGCCTCAACGACGCGGGGCAGAAAGTCACCACCCACCAAGGAGACCGGATCCGGAGAAGGAACAGACACAGCAGGCGGATGGGCAGACACCAGCACAGGTGAAGGATCCAGCGAGGGCGTTGGATCTGGCAGAGGAGAAAAGGCACGTGTTAGCAAGGAAACCATCAGAGGCAACAAGGCAGAAGGCGGAGCCACACACACTACCACCGCGACAGCCCCGGGAAGCACACGTCCTTCAGCAGGAGGCACAGGCACTATCCAACGCCACCACAGAAGCATCCGGAGTTGGATGCACCTCCGCAGCCACCGAACGTTAAAGGCGCGAAGCAGGGGCCCCCTAGGTCTGCAGAACCTTCCGGTAGGGTAGACAGATCAGGGCCAGACGGAGCGACAGCCACAATCGCCACAGGACCTACACCAGGCAACTCTCCAGAGCGAGGACCTACCGGGGAATCCCCACGCACCGACAAGCGGGGAAAATCATCCTCCAGGAATACAGAAAGTGGCCTCAGCTTGAGGAGCGGTGCATCCGGCCGCCACATGTGGCCATCTGTCCCTGATTAAAGATCAGCAGAGACAGCCCACGAAACGAAATCCGGGAAGGAAAAGGGCTCGAGACTTGCATGATGAGTGTACGAGCGCCCAGACGAACCACCCTTCAGTCAGCCCGCACTCAAAGTGGTGAACTGGTGCTTCACCACTTCACCAAACCGCGTAACCAATAACATGAGCTCCGCTTCAGGGAAGGTCACCAGCACACCGTGGATACTCACAAAATTCAAGGGCCCCCAGGGATCCGAGATCTCCACAGTCACAGCCAAAGCAGGAAGAGTAAGCGAACGTGCATCCCAGCGTGCCACAAACTCCTGGTAAACAAGGGACATGACAAATGACACCGCCACACAGGTAAGCGAGATCTTCTCCAGTCCCAGGAGATCGGAGACTTCGACATGGAGAACGTGCAGGAGAGCAATTTCCACAATAGGCCAATCCACTGCAGCAGAAAAATCCAGCCATACAGTGTCCACACGCCGAACATTTTTTTATTTTTTTTTATTAATAAAAGTACAATACACACAATAAAAAAGATACAAAGCCAGACAAAGTACATAGTAAAGAACGAAAAGAACTCTTAAGACAACAAGCATTATGCAGAAACAAATACAAGAGCATGAAGACACTTTTGTTTTTTTTTGCACAAAAATATAACATAAAAAAGATATCCAATCATGTATAACACAAGATCCACATGAGTAACACAGAGAACACAAAGGCACACACAGAGCAGCTACACATAACAAGCCAGCGGCACAAAAAAAAAATACCACAAGGGAAAAAATACATGAAGCATGACGGATAAAAGTACCCAAAAGGGCCACACACACAAGGCATAAGCCCACACAAACAGGAGCACAGCACCGGAGAACGCACGAACTGTGGAACAAATGACCCCCCCTAGTGGGGGGTCTCTCTTGTTTGGGAGGAGGAAACAGAGAGAACCCTGTGTAAACTCAGCCAGGAAGTTTTTGTGTTGTTCGGACGGGCCACGTGTTGTTGTGTGTCCCTGAGCTCCGTAACTCTGAGGTTTTCCCAGGTTTTTCCCAGAGTTCTGCTTCTGTGTGTGTTCGGCCATCCGTTTTGGATGACCCAGGTTAGCTCGTGCTTTTTATTTGGTAAGAGGGTCAGGTACAGAAAGTTATCATATACATATATTATTGTGTGATAGTTCGTTGTTGGTCCGGAAGATTCTTGATCCGGTTTGCCGTAGGATCCCTGGTCCGCCACCTCGCTAAGGTTAGGAAGGGTTGGTAGGTTCCTATAATTATCTTCTTCATGTACCTGTTTGCTGGAAAGAAAAGGCTAAGAAACAAAATCGATGAGCTAGGTATAATAAATGACTGTTTAGGCCGGGGGTGGGGCTCCATGGGTAGTAGCCACCGTCATTACTGGGGGGACCTTCCATTAGCTGCGCTAAGGTTAGGTTTTGTTCTCGGAAATTGGGTCCATCCCCAACCTCGTCGCCCATCTTTGTCGTATCCATGCTCATTAGTAGCTTGTGTCGCTATCTGTTGATCGATTTTTAATGAGTCTGTAGTTCGTCTAGGATGTAGGCTGGTACAACAGGGACAGAAACCGACTTATAAAGGTGGTGTTTGCAAACGAAACCACAAAGGAGGATATTCTAGAAAAGAAGAGTCGTCTCCAACATGTGGAGGGATACAAACAAGTATTCCTGCAGAGGGACAGGACGAAGGAGGAGAGAGCCAGGGCAGCAGAGGCAAGGAGGAAGCGCAGGGAGAGAGGAGCAAACCAGGAAATCACAGCCCCCAACACAGCAGTCCCAGAGACAAGAGGGGAACCCAAAACCAGCATCCCAGCAACACCAGAGGGGGGGGGGGCAACACCACCAACCCCCTCTGCATAGAAACCCTTCCTTCTCCTCACCCTACCTGCCCCCACCCAACCCTCCCTCCCCCCCCCACCCCATTCTGACCCCGACAACCCATCCCCATTCCCATCATGTCCCCCCTCCCACCTTTCCCCCCAGTCCCCCTTCCCCCTTCATCCCATACCCTCCCTATTCCTCCTCCCCCCTCACCCCGTATCCTCCATGTCCCCCCTATCTCCTTAACCCACACCCTACCCGTTCCCCCTTCCCTGAAACCCCCACCCCCACCCCAAAACCCTCTGCGACCCTGCAAACCACCTCACAGATCCTCTCACCCACGGAACAGCTTCCCACACCAGTAGAATACTCGCCAAGAAAGGGATATGTAAATGAACAGAAGAAAGTGAGCTTCAAGGCGATGTACACTAACATAGATGGGATTACAAATAAAACTAGTGAACTTGGAGAGTGGGCACTAGAAGAAAACCAGACATAATAGCACTCACAGAAACAAAGCTAACGAAAATCATAACAAATGCAGTGTTTCCACAGGGCTACTATGTAGTGAGGAAAGAGAGAGAAGGGAGAGGAGGAGGTGGTGTGGCTTTGCTACTAAGAGAAGGTTGGAGTTTCGAAGAGATGGTAATTCAGAACTGTGAAGGTTTCAGGGACTACATATCAGGCACCATTGCAACTGGAGGACAGAAAATTATAATAGTAGTCATATATAACCCCCCACCGAATGACAGAAGACCCAGACAGGAATATGATAGAAACAACATGGCCACCATCAATATAATAGAGAGAGCAGCTTCTGTGGCTAGCAGGAACGGATCCAGACTTCTAATCATGGGAGACTTCAACCATGGGAAGATAGATTGGGGGAACAGAGACCCACACGGAGGCCCAGACACGTGGAGAGCTAAGCTGCTGGATGTGGCAACAAGAAACTTTCTAAGTCAACACGTCAAGGGACCGACAAGAATGAGAGGAGGGGATGAACCAGCCTTGCTGGATTTGATATTTACCCTAAATGAGTCGGATATAAGGGAAGTTAAGTTGGAAGCCCCCTTGGGAATGAGTGATCATAGTGTATTGAGCTTTGAGTACCTGGTTGAGCTAGGAATTATCACCCCCAAAAAAGAACTGGGAACCAAAGGGCTGGCGTACAGAAAGGGAAACTATGAGATGAATAAATTCCTATGGGATATACATTGGGACACAGAACTCGGAACCAAGTCCGTACAAGACATGATGGACTATGTCACCCAAAAATGTCAGGAGGCTGTAAGCAGGTTTGTCCCAGCCCAACAGGAAAAAACAGAGAAGCAAAGGAAGAATCCGTGGTTTAATAGGGAATGTATGAAAGCAAAAGAGCTGAACAAAAGGGCATGGAGGAACTTTCGTAATAACAGAACACCAGAAAGTAGAGAGAGATACCAGAGAACCAGGAACGAGTATGTCAGTGTGAGAAGAGCAGCTGAGAAAAGGTATGAAAATGATATAGCTAACAAAGCCAAGACTGAACCAAAGCTACTACACAGTCACATCAGGAGGAAGACAACAGTGAAGGAACAGGTGATTAAACTTAGGGTGGGCGAGGACAGGTACACAGAGAATGACAAAGAGGTGTGTGAAGAACTCAACAAAAGGTTCCAGGAGGTCTTTACAATAGAACAGGGAGATATCACGGCGCTGGGAGAGGTGGCAGCAAACCAGGTGACCTTGGATAGGTTCGAAATTACAAGAGATGAGGTCAAAAAGCACCTATTGGAGCTGGATGTGAGAAAAGCTGTTGGGCCGGATGGAATCTCGCCATGGGTATTGAAAGAGTGTGCAGGAGCACTTTGCTTACCACTCTCCATAGTGTATAGTAAGTCACTGGAAACGGGGGACCTACCAGAAATATGGAAGACTGCTAATGTAGTACCAATATACAAAAAGGGTGACAGACAAGAGGCACTGAACTACAGGCCAGTGTCCTTAACTTGTATACCATGCAAGGTGATGGAGAAGATTGTGAGAAAAAACCTAGTAACACATCTGGAGAGAAGAGACTTCGTGACAACCCATCAACATGGGTTCAGGGAGGGTAAATCTTGCCTTACAGGATTGATAGAATTCTACGATCAGGTGACAAGAATTAAGCAAGAAAGAGAAGGGTGGGCGGACTGCATTTTTTTGGACTGTCGGAAAGCCTTTGACACAGTACCCCATAAAGGTTGATGCATAAGCTGGAGAAACAGGCAGGAGTAACAGGTAGGGCGCTCCAGTGGATAAGGGAGTACCTAAGCAATAGGAACAGAGAGTTACAGTGAGGGGTGAGACCTCAGACTGGCGTGAAGTCACCAGTGGAGTCCCACAGGGCTCTGTACTTGGACCTATCCTGTTTCTGATATACGTAAATGATCTCCCAGAGGGTATAGACTCATTCCTCTCAATGTTTGCTGACGACGCCAAAATTATGAGAAGGATTAAGACAGAGGAGGACAGCTTGAGACTTCAAGAAGACCTGGACAAGCTGCAGGAATGGTCGAACAAATGGCTGTTAGAGTTTAACCCAAGCAAATGTAATGTAATGAAGATAGGGGTAGGAAGCAGGAGACCAGATACAAGGTATCATTTGGGAGATGAAATACTTCAAGAGTCAGAGAGAGAGAAAGACCTGGGGGTTGATATCACGCCAGACCTGTCCCCTGAAGCTCATATCAAGAGGATAACATCAGCAGCATATGCCAGGTTGGCTAACATAAGAACGGCCTTTAGAAACTTGTGTAAGGAATCTTTCAGAACATTATATACCACATATGTCAGACCAATCCTGGAGTATGCGGCTCCAGCATGGAGTCCCTATCTAGTCAAGCATAAGACTAAACTGGAAAAGGTTCAAAGGTTTGCCACCAGACTAGTACCCGAGCTGAGAGGTATGAGCTACGAGGAGCGACTGCAGGAATTAAACCTCACTTCGTTGGAAGACAGAAGAGTTAGGGGGGACATGATCACCACATTCAAGATTCTCAGGGGAATCGACAGGGTTGATAAAGACAGGCTGTTTAACACAAGGGGCACACGCACTAGGGGACACAGGTGGAAGCTGAGTGCCCAAATGAGCCACAGAGATATTAGAAAGAACTTTTTTAGTGTCAGAGTGGTTGACAAATGGAATGCATTAGGAAGCGATGTGGTGGAGGCTGACTCCATACACAGTTTCAAATGTATATT